>JAMKCH010008856.1:0-81326 GCA_023653785.1 Ophioderma brevispina
AATTTGTAATAATGTTATGATTCTGCACACAGCCGCGCAAACGGGATTTCTTTCGGAAGTTTGAGGTTATCGGTCGGTTACATTTTTGGAGAGATGATTCACTCCAAATGCGCTTGCTATATGGAACAGTTGCTAATAATTTGTTGAAAAGCTGGAATGGAGAGTGTAAGCAGACAATACGCTTGTATTATTTATAAACTTTATAACCTCGACCATAATTAATATATTACTGGTTATAAATATTGTAAAGTACATAATGTGGCTTAATTCACCAATCATCAAACCTGCAGTTAAGTATAATACTTGTCGGATCAGTTTAATAAATATTTTTAATGATTCTTTTACTTTGACATGCCGTATTTTCATATTCCAAAACCTACGTTCTTTGTAATTTATTTAGACAAAGAACGTATGCGTCATGTTTGATTGACAGATCTAATAGTTTGAGTAGAAGTTGACTGCCGGTAAAACAAAATATACCTAGATAACCGAAGTCCGACTTAATTAAAAAAGTAAGCAAAATAACAGCCGTGACATCGAAGGACATAGGCAGTAAGGCAGCTGAACGGAGGGGTGTAGAGACACTTCAATTCTAAGATAATCTTAAAGAGAACTATATACATAATCCAAAGAGAATAAAAGACAGATAATTAAAATTAATGCCCGTAAATGTATATATAAAAGCATACAAATGTCACCAGACAGCATCTACCATCTGAAATCGCCCAGAGCTAACTGAGGGGCAACCTACACGGAGCGCAGATCCAGATCCGATCCGCATCACCGAGATCCAGATCATGGGAGACCGTTTAAGAACTCTACACGGCGCAGTGACTGCGGAAGTACAGCGCCCTTTCGAAGCGTAAAGTGTACAAATGATACGAGTAACCTTGGTGATCGAGGAATACTTTACGCGTAACCTAAAAGTACGCAATTAAAGTGCAGCGACACTAACCAAGCGTGTACACAACATGTACGCGTTGCAGATCTGGATCAAGTTTGGCCGTTGCCCGTGTAGACGCAAACTGGATACGAGTCTAGATCCGATCTGGATCTGCTCTGCCGTGTAGATTGCCCCTTATTTGCTCCCCTCCAACAGTCCCAACCCCCCCCACCCCCCCCCCCCACCCCCACACACACACAAACGGTAAATGTTGTGGCTTCCGCTGCCACTGGCAAACAAACCTTTCGCCAGAATGTTTACTTGCCATACGTTCTAAATTTATGCAATTATCAGTGCCAGCTAAAAGGCCCAAAACTTGCAACCTCCGGGAATGATTTTTGTTCTCACAAAGTTTTGCTATTAACACACTTTAATTTTAACAAATTTAATTTTCTCCCGTTAGCGCAAAAACGCAAATGATGTTAAACACCATTTTTTCTGCCAAATGGTCAGTTAAATGTGAGGATTTTGAATAATGCAAGATGTTAGTTTTCAATTTTAAGTCTTACTGATCTGTCAGGAGTCGATGTTCAAAGTGCTGTTGACAAAGCGCGGACAACATGATGACAACATCCCTTATCAAGGAAGCGTCTGATTTGGTTTCGCAGTTACAAACTTGATCATTCACCGATAAAAATTCAATTTTATGCCAAGGTTGCGAATACAGTCATTGGGTTTGACAACATAATTTCCATCATAGAGAACAAGCGATGATGAATGCATTTTGATATTGTAAGATGAGCCAGAATATAAGTTTAGTAAATAAATAAAGTGAACTGACTTCACCAAGCAGTTTGAACGTATAGCAAGAGTAGTGGCATCTGCGAATGAATAATGAAAAGTAGTGTAGTCAGAAGACTATGAAATATATGAAAGAGTATGATTAAAATGCCGGGTGTTATAACATGCGATAGTAATCAACATTGTCAGTAGATGGTCACTGATGTCAATTAAAGGATTGCAGATTTTTCTCGGTCATTTTCAACTCTATATTGTCAATTATTGCAGCACTATGTTCGGTAATTCTTGCAAATTAAAGAATGCGAATAGATCATATCCAAAGAGTCATGAGTAAGTTTTAGAACACCATCTTTCAATGTTAAAATCACCCATTTTAACAAACGTTCTTTTTAAAATAATTTTCATGAAATGTTTCATTTCCTTTTCTACAATGCCCGATTCAAAGTTATCGTTTGCTATACATAAATCAGGTCTTACTTTGTATTTAACATGCTCGGTATTAAAGGGAGCGCAGGTGTCCGGGTGAATATGACACTTAGTCATTAGTCATGTAAATCCCCACATTCTAAAAATAAGGAGTTAATAAGGGGATTGCCCTCATATGTTGAGTAAAATCTTGTCAAAGTTGAGTAAATTTTACATATTTTGGTACGAAATTATACCCTAAATGGTTAAGATTTTACCCACGTACTATGGTATATCTTTTATCATTACAGTAGATGCCATCCAATATCATATCCATTTTCCTTCTAGAGATCTACCCACCAAAAAATCAAGCCACGAAAAAAATTGCACAATTTGGATTTTCTCTACAACGTATCACAGATTGAATGAATTTTCATTAATGAAAAGGCGAACCATTAACGTTAGGTGATACAAAACAAAAACATTGTAACGTTTTAATGGAAAATAAGTGCTCCGGCCTGGGGATGAAGTGTGTGTGTTGTGTTGAAGTTGTATAACAAATTACCAGATATCTATTTTCATACATGTAAGCTAATGCCATTGTTTGGGGACCGGTGGTCCAAGAATAAAACAACCTAAAACTGTTAATCAGGTCCCTTGGTAGACCTCATTTTCCATTTTGAACCTAGTGGGAATTGGAGTAATGATCCAGTCTGAAACGGCTTCTGAATAATTGCATGTTGTCAAGCTTAACTCATCATGGTCGTCCAGGTGTCGAATGGGCTGGATAAAAATAGAAACCGCAAGTTGCTGTTAAAACTTCTCTCGGCAATATTTTTGGGTACAGTCGCGTGCTTTAAACGAGTTTAAACGAAATACTCACTATGTTCGAAAAAAGTTGTAATTGTAGAAGCTGGGAATTACATAAACCTCTACCAGGAGGTAGTGTGAATGACATCGCCCAGCTAAAGTGATTAGATGTGGTTTTTGGGGCATGCTATTCATGGGACTTCAGGCGTACGTTTTTTTCTTAGCTTTTGTTATTTTTTGAAAATATGCCTCGTACCTAAGGTGAAACATGATGTTTAAAAGAATTGTTATGAAGATGATACGTTAACATGTAAACAAACATATCTTTTTGGATAACTGTTCGAATTGAATTATGTAAATTTCCTAAACAACTTCTAATTTGTCTCATAGATAGATTATCAAACCTCGGAAAAAGACGGGAATAAGCATTTTGGTGTCTGACCTTATTCGACTGATTCCCTTAAATCCCTGGCAATGCCCTTTTTTCCAACTTGTCAAAAATCTCGGAGCGGACCCTTTGGCTTTGTGGTTAGGGAGAAATTGCTCCTAGATCTAAAAAAACAAAGACAAAATTTCCCACCTCCCTTTTTTGCGGTGATCGTCAGTTTTGAGTCATTTTCCCTCCCTAGGGACCTTAAGGGTATAGTCCTATAAAGTACAGGTTAGGACAATTGACCATACAAAATCCTCCTCCATTCTTAATTTCAGAGTAAGGATTACTTTGTTTTTACAACCCTAAATCCACTAATCCACATCTTGATTAACATAAGCCGGTAGTACTGCGTGTAATTCTGCGGTTTTGCTTTTTCAAATAACGTGTTTCTCTTTAAAAAGTGCCTTTATTTTTTATACTTAGATCCAATCCAATATCGACATTTTTTTCTTGAGATATAAAGAAAAAAATGAAAACCGACGAAAAAGTGTTTGCACAATTCGGATTTTCTCTGGCAACTAGCAGCACTAGTTTTGAATGGAATTTTCAGTAATGAGCAAAGGCGACATTACAGCGTTAAGGTTTGATAACAAAACAAAAACCATGACTTCTATAAAGTACGTTTTTAGAAAATAATCTAGGGGGGGGGGGTGCGAGGTACTAGTTTTAAGAACATAATCCTCCCTTGGGATAAGTGTTGTGTTGGGGTGACGTTGTAAACACTACATTACCATGATATACATTTATGTGCATGTCGCTAAGCCATTGTATTGGGACCGGGGGAGCGTCCAAGAATAAAACAACCCAAAACTGTTAACCAAGTCTTCGTAGGACTCATTTTTTCTATTTTTCGAATCTTGTGAATGTAAGTGATCCAAGTCCCGAAACGCTCTGAGTACTTCCCTATGTGTCAAGCTTACTCATCATGTCCGCCATGTTCGAATGGCTGATGTACATAAGAAACGCAGTGGCTGTTAAAACTTCCCTCGCACTATTTTGTTGGATAAAGTTCCGTGCTTTTCCGAGTTCCGCGAAATACTCACTTTCGAAAATTTGTAATGTAGAAAATGGGAATTACACTAAACAATCTACCAGAGGATAAATTGAATGACAGCAACTAAAGTGAAGATTTTTTTGGGCATCTATTCATGGAATTCAGGCTACTTTTTTTTCTTACCTGTTTTCTATTTTTTGAAATATGCCTTCGTACAGAATGGTGGAAACATCGTATGTTTTAAGAATGTTATGAAGAGGATACGTTAACATGTAAACATATATTTTGGATAACTTTTCGATTGAATTATGTATTTCTAAACCAACTTAAAATTTGTCTCATATGATTTAGCAAACCTCGGTGAAAAAGACTGAATACCTTTTGTGTGTCGGACACTTATTAGAACTGTATCCCTTAAATCCCCTGAATGCCTTTTTTCCAACTTTTCAAAAATCTCGGAGCGGCAACCCTTTGGCTTTGTTTTTTAGGGAGAATTGCTCCTAGATCTAACAAGACAATTCGCCCCCCCTTTTTTGCGGTGATCGTCAGTTTGGTAGTCATTTTTCCCTCAGGGACGTAAGGGGTATAGTTCCTATAAAGTACATGTTAGGACATTGACCATCAAATCCTCCATGCTTAATTCATGAGTAGAGTACTTTGTTTTGATCAACACATAAATCCACAATTCTTACTTAACATAATCCTTTAGTACATGCGTGTAAATTCTGAGTTTGGCTTTTATCATACGTGTTTCACTTTAAAATGCCTTTATTTTATACTTAGATGCCAATCCAATATCCCACTTTTTTGCTTGATATATACCGAAACAATGAAAACGCCCGAAAAAAGTTTGCACAAATTCGTGGATTTTCTTCTCTGCACGTATCACTAGTTTTGAATGGAATTTTCAGTAATGAAAAGGCGACATTAAACTTCATGTGATAACAAAACAAAAACTTGACTTCTATAAAGTACGTTTTAAAAGAAAATAATCTACGCTTGGGATGAAGTTTGTGTTGGGTGACGTTGTAAAACAAATTACCAGATACATGTGCATGTACTATAGCATTTATTGGGACCTCCAAGAATAAAACAACCCAAAACTGTTAACCAAGTCTTTTCGTAGACCTCATTTTTTTCCTATTTTAGAATTTGTGAATGTAATGATCCAAGTCTGAAACCTCTGAATACATTCCTATTGTCAAGCTTAACTCATCATTCGCCATGTTCGAATGGCTATAAATAAAACGCAGTGCGTTAACTTCCAAAATTCCTCGCATATTTTTGATAAAGTCCGTGCCTTCACGAGTTCACGAAATCCTACTCACTTTCGAAAAAAGTTTGTAATTGTAGAAATGGGAATTACTCAAACACTACCAGAGGATAAAGTTGAATGACAGGCACACTAAGTGATTAGATTTTTTGGGCATCTATTCATGGAATTCAGGCTACTTTTTTCTCTTACTTTTTTATTTTGAAATATTGCCTTCGTACATAAGGTGAAACATGTAGGTTTAAAAGAATGTGTATGAAGATGATACGTTAACATGTACACCAATATATTTTGGATAACTTTTTCGCATTGAATTTTTTATTTCACACCACTTCAAATTTGTCTCATTTTTTTAATCAACCTCGGTGAAAAAGACGGAATACATTTTGGTGTTGACACTATTAGCACGTATCCCTTAAATCCCGGAATGCCTTTTTTTTTTTCGCACCTTTTCAAAAGTCTCGAGGCGGACCCTTTGGCTTGTGGTTTAGGGAGAAAGTGCTCCTAGATCCAACAAGACAAATTGCGCCAACTCCCTTTTTTTTGAGGTGATAGTCATGTTGGTAGTCATTTCCCTCTAGGGACGTAGGGTATATAGTTCCTATGAATTACATGTTAGGACATTGACCATCAAATCCTCCATGCTTAACTTCAGGGTACGGATACTTGTTTTAATCAACACATAAAATCCACATTCGTACTTCACTAAGCCTTTAGTACATGCGTGTAAATTCTGAGTTTTGCTTTTATCAAATAACGTGTTTCTACTTTAAAAGTGCCTTTATTTTTATACTTAGATGCCAATCCAATATCAGACATTTTTTTCTCTTTTCTGAGATATACGTAAAAAAAAATGAAACGCACGAAAAAGTTTGCACAATTCGGATTTTTCTGCAACGTTCACTAGTTTTTTGATGGAATTTTTCTAATGAAAGGCGACTTAACTTTAAAGGTGATAACAAAACAAAACCTTGCTTTATAAGTACGTTTTAAGAAAATAATCTGCGCTTGGGATGAAGTTTTGTGTTGGGTGACGTGTAAACAATTACCAGATATCTTGTGCATGTACTATGGGCCATTGTAGGGACCTCCAGAATAAACCACACCCAAAACTGTTAACCAATCCTTCGTAGCCCCATTTTTTTTCTATGTTAGAATCTTGTGATGTAATGATCCAAGTCTGAAACGTTCTGAATACTCCCTTCATATTGGTCAAGCTTAACCCATCATTCGCTATGTTCGCATGGCTCGTAATAAAATATAAACGCAGTGCTGTTACTTCCTCGCAATTTCCGGATAAAGTCCGTGCGCTTACCAGGTTAAACGATACTCACTTCGAACAAAGTTTGTATTGTAGAAAAATGAGAATTACATAAACATCTACCAGAAGATAAAGTTGAAGACAGCACATTAAAGTGATAGATTTTTGGACTCTATTCATGAATTCATGCTACTACTTGTTTTTTCTTACCTTTTTAATTTTTTGAAAATATGCCTTCGTACTTAATGGTGAACATCGTGTTTGAAAAGAATTTATTACGATGATACGCTCACATGTAAAACATATATTTTGGATAATTTTCGATTGAATTATGGTAGCTAATCAACTTAAATTGTCTCATATATATATTATCAACCCTCGGTGAAATGACGGATACCTTTTGGTGTCTGACACTTATTAAAACTGTATCCCTTAAATACCTGAATGTCAATTTTGTCCACTTTTCAAAAATCACGGAGCGGACCCTTTGCCTTGTGTTTAGGATGAAATTGCTCCTAGACCTAACAAGACAAATTGCGCCACCATTTTCCCTCTAGGGACGTACGGGGTATAGTTCCTATGAATTACATGTTAGGACATTGACAATTAAATACCCCATGCTTAACTTCAGGAGTAATGAGTACTTTAATTGTTTTTATCTACACATAGACCCACAATTCTTATTGTAACATAATCCTTTAGTACATGCGTGTAAATTCTGAATTTTTATTTTATCAAATAACGTGTTTCTACTTTAAAAGTGCCTTTATTTATACTTAGATTCGCGCGTACCACTATTTTCCGTTTTGGCAAATTCACTGTGTGAGTGAGTGGAACGTTAAATAACAAAAACAAATGAACGTGAATGAAAAAACGGTTTTCACCACGTTTGTTGGTCATGTCATCATGAACATGCGTTTTTTTTTTGGATAACAATAATAATTGAATGTCGATGCCATCCCATGCCATGAGCATTAAACGTGATCATTAAAATTAAAATGTCCTGCTCAATGTGTGCTGAGTGTGTTGTGTGTGTGGGTGTGGCCGAGTGTGTGGTTCGTGCAGTTCGACAATGCACGTGCGCTCGTGTGTGTACCTGTTATACAACTTTGTTTCTTTGTGGGCAAACTATGACATTAAGAACCTAAATATTTTTTTACAATTTTAGTTCACTTAACATATAAAGGCCTTATTCCCGTGTTCAGAGTTCAATATTGGCGTCACTAATTATGTCTGACACGCACAATCTACAATGTCTGGGATACATTGAAAGTCAGAATATATTTTGTGTACCAAAACGTACGCAGACGCAATGAGACATTGTATAATCATGTATGCCATACAAAACTTGTGACACTAAATATATATGTTACTACTGGAACCTCGATTACGGAGTTACCCAAAGAGCTTATAGTTTTATAGTTCTTTAACTTTTATTTTATGAATGGTTATTGAAATTTGAAGAATTATTGGCCTTTCAAGGACCTCAAAACAATTTTTGGATATAGGATATAGAATTGTAGGGATAAAACTCTAGGAATAATTACCCTATTTAACCGTAGCTCAAGAAGTTTTCAAACGCCAACATTTTAAAAGCGAAGAATTTGACAAATTTCTTTCGAGGAAATCTATGAAAATCGTATTTATATAGCTGAACCACCTTTTCCTCAAACCAATAATTTGTGTGGATTATATATATACGCTACTAATACATCACGATCAATTTTGTATTGCCATGTTATGTTAATTTAATTGCAATTGGTGAAACTATTTCAATACTTACGGGAATTAAGAGGGAAGTTTTAATAAACTTTGGATTGTTGTTTATTGTAGCATTTCCTTCAACTATTACAAATATAGCAAGTGAGAGAGTGGGAGAAAGAGAGTAAGTAAGTAAGTAAGTAAGTAAGTGAGTGAGTGAGTGAGTGAGTGAGTGAGTGAGTGAGTGAGTGAGTGAGTGAGTGAGTGAGTGAGTGAGTGAGTGAGTAGGACGAGAAAGAGAACACAAAGTGAAACCTCTCAATGTTGAGTGAAAAGGGAACAACTTCTCATCTGTTGCGTAAAATAATTTGAGTATATATTTAAAAAGGCTGAGTACATTTAACACTAAAGTGCATGGGGCATGTGGACCCAATTTTTAGTTTTTCTCGCGCCATTTTTGAACACTAAGTTATTGTTGCCCAAATTTTTATGTAATTGCCTATACGGTTGCGCATACTTAGATGATGAAAAACGCATCTTCTTCAGTCCTACTTGCTGGTAGTAATCACATAAATTCCATTATGAAAATCGGCAGCAGGTAGTACCCATGCATATCATGGGGTTAAACATCAGTGGCGTAACAAGAGAGGGAGGGGGACGGGGCAGCTTCCCCCCTTGTGGGGAATTTTGCTCCCCCCTTACCACCCCTGATAAATTAGTGAATTTCTGCACACGCGCCAATTTACAACATAGGCCTATAATAATACTAACAACTTTAAATGTTCCAGGAATTGCAAATAGAATTGATGTGGTTTGTGTCAAGTCTACAAGGAGGGATCAGAAAGCTTTCAATATTTGGATTGGTGATGACATCATTTGTGGTGCCATTGATTTTTCAGAGAGTAAGGGAAATTTCCAGGTGACTGCGGTGAATCTATTCATGGACATGACTAGAAAAATCATTGTATCACTAATGATGTCACTGGTAGTGTATTCTTTTTTCTGGCCCTTTATTGGAATGGAATGTCCCATAAAGATTTTGAGTAGGTTTATCATCTCATTTCCTGGGACCTTTAATATATGCTACTCCCCGGAAATATATGTCCCCCCCCCCTTTCCCCCTGAAAAAAATGGTTACGCCACTGTTAAGCATCCATGCGTATACGCGTGTGGGTTACTAACTTTGATATATTTTCTTCATGTCCCATGTTCAAGAACGCAGTACAAGACCAAATGCCGACATCCTGAATATAATTTGTTACTGTGGTTACCGGCCATTAAACTGCCAGGTCCGTATATCCCAAACCGGAAATTTGGCTAAATTAATGAACATATCAAACTTATTAAACAAAATCAGTATGATTGGAAAGGAAATGTTAGACATTCCGTTTAATTATTATTGAGCCAATGACCACAAAATCCAAAAGTTCCATCCCTCTGACAATTTGGTGCATAACATTTTCTTAGTTATGTTGTATCAATAATAAAGGGATAAGCAGCGATAATGTGAGAAAATGTAAAAAAATGTGGAAATGCATTTCTAGTTTATAAATCAAAGATTAGTATGTACAATTCCTATGTACAAAACTAATGTAGGACCAAAAACATCAAATAGTGAAAAAAAATGAAGTATTTGAGGAAATCTGTCATACCATCTCCCACAATTAGATATGCAGCGATGGCGTCTCAAAATCTACACTAAACAGCTGAGTGTGGTTAACACCAGTACAGAATAAACAAAGATCAATTAATGTACGTGTGATGAGGTCAACTGTGTTCATGGTGCACACTATTACATAAAACCCTTATAAATCTGGGATATTGACAGGGAAAGGCTTTTTTTTTTGGTTTTATCTCGCAACGTAAGGGACATTACAGAATACGATAAAAAAGTACTGTCTTGTCTTTAATGCACGGATTTCAAGACAACAACTTGCAGGTAAGTTGAATATCCATGACGTAACCAAATATCAATTAGGAATTTTGATAATTTTTTTTCGATGTTTGGATCAGCACTGAAAATCCGCTGCCTTGTTCCTTTAAGAAAACACACGAAACACGTACAACGGTAACTAACCTGCATGAGGCACGGACTGTACCCCCAGTCTCGGCTCTGTCTTGGGGTTTAGAGCGCACCTGGTAAAGATAATGCTAGGATATCGGGGATAAAACTAAAAACTAGATGACTTTTAAGCTTACCACCCCCGGACAAGCCCTGCCAGTAACTTGTTCCAAATGCACGGGCTCATGGAATTAAACACTAGGTGGGAGTGCCGCCGAGACTGTACCGAATCTGTAGGAACACTGTCTCCAGCAGTAGCGTTTCACCAGTAACGTGACTGCAGTACCTTGACTGCATAATTGTGAAGGCTAATCCGGGGGACCACCAGATACAACCACAACAGGTGGTATCAAAATGGCACGAGACATAGGTATCAGTTATCAATTACGCGACCGCAGCTCATTTATCAGAAGTGCCCAAGGGGGTTTTATGGAAAATAAACAATAGCAATAAAATAAAAGACGGGGAAGGAGAGCTAGAAATTCAGAAATGTCATTGTGATTTCTTCCTCGTTTTTTTGTTTGTTTGTTGGTTGCAGTGGCGCTTTCGTAACCAGCGGGGGGGGGGGGGGGGGGGGGAAGGGGGGAGCAAGCCCCCCAACAGAACCCTTGCCCCCCCCTTCAGGCCCCCAAAATGAACGGACGTTTTGTACAGTGGTATATGGAGAATGACCAAATTTGCCCACTCCAAAAAAGCCTTGGCCACTCTCATCCCCCCCCCCCCCATGGCAAGGTCTGGTTACGCACTGGTTGGTGGGGTTGTAGTATTCCTTTTTAAGGATGGGCTGATCATTCTGAAAATAAATAGGGCCTACTCATGCTTACTGCAGGTCCACACAATACAAGCTCTCCATTTATTTTACCAAAGCCCAATGGTGTCCATTCCAGAAAACATGAATTATTCCCAGCGCTATACAGCTTTCGCATCGGAACTCTTAACGCAATTCATCTCAATTCCAATGTTACAGCTGGCGTGTCATCCACTGACCCGTAAATCATCCTTGTGAACAGGTAAAAAAAAAAATTTTAAAAAAAAAAAAAAAAAAAAAAATTGTATGTTCAATGGGTCAGCTAGTAAATTATCATACTTTTTTTCCTAAAAAAGTAAGGGTCAATCAACATATAACCCGATTTTTCTTTGATTTCCATGCCACTTTCCTCCCTATCACTTACAATTTTATTGTGAAATGATGGTTCTATACGTTGCTTTTGTGATTTCTTTTCAGTTTTAATCTAACAAAACTGGAACTCAATAATCCAAAATAAACGAACTTATTCCCAAGCATTTGCAGCGAATAGGCTGCTTGTTTAAAAATGAATAATTATACTCTAATCAGATAAACAGCGTCCTCACCTGTTATGACGTGGGAAGGAATTGACCCAAAGAAAAAGCCCTGTCCCTCCTGCACCCCTAACCACAGGCCCCTTCGCAGGGGGGCAACTTCTGCTGATTTTTAAATAAAAAGATTCCAGAATTTATAGAAATTTCTGGACTAGTAGAAAACTCCCACTTTTGGGGGTGATGGAGTCACAAAGTTAAAAAAGGCATTTTTAGATCAACTTTTACCAAAATAGTCAACTTTTGCTAGCCTGAACCCCCCCCCCCAAAAACAAAAAATCCTGCGTATGGCCTGGCCCTGGGGAGGGGTGAAGTTACTATGAGGTCAAAAGTTAATTTACTTTTTAAAAAAAAAAAATTACGTTAACATACTCTTCAAAGCCAAAGAATTGTGAGGAAAGAGATATGTTCTCCTGAAAATTTGGCAGACTATTATCCTAGGAGTACAGGAGACTAGTCGTCCTCAGAGCTCTTTATTTCTCTTTACAGTTTTCTTCTTTTTCTTTGATCAATTTTTCATTCCCTCCATAGGCCCAGGCGCGAGAAATCGGAAGCCATTGGTGTATCGCAACCCGATCCCACAAAAGGGGAGGAAGGCGAAGACGGTCGATTCCTGATTGTTCGATTAAAGGTTACAAGATTGGGAAAATTCGGAAAAAAGTTGACTTGTTGGGTTATCATGAGTTAAAAAGTACCCGCGGGTTACCCCATAGACTTTAACGGGAAAAAATATGGCACGGATTTCTTTCCCAAAAGGTTTAACATTTTCAACAGTCCCCGACCCCCAGAAATCCTGTGTATGGACCATACTTCTTTTCTTAAATCCTCCTAACAATCCTTTCTTAGATTGTTATGTAGGCAGGATTATGGCTTTGGGTCAGCCCCGTGCGCCTGGTTACAAGACCGTCGCGTCAGTGGAAATTCTCCCCCCTCCTTCCTCCAGGGTGTCAGGCCATTTCCTAAGGGGGACTTACGAAAATAGGTACAAACTAGGGCATCTCCACCATGTGTGAACTTCGAACTATGTGTGACCTTTGACCACAGACTTGATCTGTGCCCCGGTCCAGTAGTTCTACGTAAATTAACCTCTAGATGGACCCTGAACTTTTGGGTCACTCTAAAACCTAATAACAAACGTCAGACTGTTATCCCCCTACCTTCTACTGCTAAATATTAGACCCATTACGCCACCCCCCCCCCGGCCCGGCACCCCATCTTGGAAGAGACCGCGATGCAGGGCTGTTTAGCCCCCCTTTTCAGTATCGTTGTCACACAAACACACCATATTTTTTAATTTCACCCAAAGTCCCCATATGTTTGTGAAATTTTACCACTGTCACCCGAAAACCCCTCTTTTGGGGAAAAAAACAACCAAAAAAAACAAGACCTCTATTTTTTAGAAATTTTGCAAAAAATCACACCGAGACCCCATTTGGGAAAAAATTTCCGATTGTCACTCGGAAAAACCCTTATTTTGGCTATTTTGGCTATATCTCACCCAAAAGGCCCCTATCTTTTTCTGTCACCGAAGCCCTGGGCTTGGAAGCACGAACATAACACCCAATCCATGTCATATGTGAATGACCCCCCCCACTTATTAGCCCATATGTCAAAGTATAACGAAATGAATAGCCGGACAGACAGAACAGATCTGTTTTGTGTATAGATATCAAAGGATTTGCGATACGAGCCATGATAAAATTGTCTCCTGAAAGCTTCATTTAAGTGCATGAGGCGCAGGTATTGAAATACAAATAAAATTAATGGAGATTTTATTCAATAGTGAGTGACAACTATCCAAAAAAAAATGATTTCGTACCTATAGTAATATGAGCAATTAAATAAAATACGGATATTGACTGATAATCATAATAATACAAACACTACTTATATTTGATTAGAGTTGCAATAAAAATGCTCATCATAAAGTCAAATAAAACATCAACCGAGAAATCGGGGACTGAGAGGACGAACACACACCTGCTGAGCCTCCCAAAAAACCAACAATGTGCGCGTGCGACAACCCAAGTAGATGGTTCCCATTTTTCAAAAAGCAACTAGTCGAGGCATTTTTGAGTAAAAGCAATTGAAAACAGTGTTTCTATACGGAAATTTGATGCTGAATTCCAAATTCTTTCCGGTCCCCAAAGTAATTTTTAGGGGAAGTGGGCCAATTTTGAATAAATTCTAAATGGCAGCCAGTTTTAACATTTTGTACCTAACCAAGATTTAAGGCTTTTGTAAAGACTTCATTCTTATGTCTATAACATATGTTTTCAGGCTCAGAGAACACAACTAGTAATTAATATAATAACCATCAGTTAAGGTATTATTCCATATTTGACAATTATTTGCAAAAATTTAAAAACTGCGGCCATTTTGAATTTTTATTGCAAATTAACTGTCAACATGACTTAATGCTATAAGATCATACCCATAAGTGGGGAGCAAGTGTGTTACATGCTTGAAAAACTACCAATCTTACACGTTTTCACACTTAGAGGAGAAAGTAAGTATTCATTTTTTTGGAGATTAGCTATACAACTATATATTGTTGTAAAGCTTAAAATGTAAGGAAGACAATAGCAAACAGATGTGCTATACAGGGTGCAAAAGTGTCATATAAGGTGGGAAAAGTGAAATTTGATGTAAAAAGTACAAACATTTTGTGGCGGTCTCATTTGTTACCTTCCATTAACATCATAGCGTAAACTGTTGTATAGGTCAAAATGAATGCCACATAAATAACAAACAAAATGAGATGTTATTTATCTTAATACATGGCATGAGTTACAAAGATATAAAACAAAAAAATGCAAAAGGCCCGAATATCAAAAATCCCTAGACTTTAACACATGCCTCATTCGTAGGCACCTCATCCGTAGGCACCACCACCCTCTCTGACCCCGACTGACTCAAAATTACGACAACTCAAAAAGTAAAAATAGCACACAATTGAATCTTCTACCATATCAAAGCTAGATAAATTTCCTTTAAATGAAATATAAATCAGCTGAATACCTAACTTGGTTCTAATGATACATAAAAACATTTTAAACATATTTGTGAAAAAGTAACGCCACCCTCGTTTTGTATACCCCAACTCATGGCGCATGACCATAACTAATGATCTATTTTAATTCCTTGACCCTGAAAACATATGTATAGACACAAGAATGAAGTACAAACCTTAAATCTTGAGTTATGTACAAATATGTCAAAATGGCAGCCCATTTTGAATTTTATGCAAATTAACTGTTAAGTTGACCTAATGCTATAACTAATGATCTAATTGTATTCCTTAACCCTGAAAACATTTGTATAGACGCAAGAATGAAGTCATTACAAACCTTAAATCTTGAGTTATGTACAAACGTTAAAATGGCGGCCATTTTGAATTTTATGCAAATTAGGCACACTTCCTCTAAAAATTAGCTCTGGGGACCGGAAGATTTAGAAGCTTTAGAATCCTCAGAAAATTTCCGTATAGAAACACTGTTTCAATTGCTTTTACTCAAAAATGCCTTCGTCTTGCTATAGGAAGCACTTTTTTGAGAAATGGAACCAGTCTACAGGTGGTTGTCAACAGCCGCTCAGTTCCCAGGGCCCGTTTTAAATCCTGCGCAAAAAATAAGCCGTCGCACTGATTGGTCTGGCTAAGTGTCTCTTACGCACATACGGCACGTCGAGAGACAGTGCGAGTATACCAGAACCATGTGTTTGACCAATATTTGTGGCGGAGTACTTCCCCCGACCTCGGGGAGATTGGAGACGTTTTCCCTACAGATTCGGAGGGTCCACGGATATGGGTTGAAGAGTCTAGTGTAAATTTCAGTCGCTTAGTATTTTCATCACCGTGGACCCGAGGGAGGGTCTAATGAGCACAAACACCCACCTATGTATATCTGTTAGTCATGTTCGTTGTGTAAGCTAAATATAAAATTCATACTTATATGATAATGTATCTATGCATTTTACTCAAAATACAGGCACTATTCATACTAACACAAATCTGGAGGCACTTTATTATTCTTAACTTGCTTATTAACCTAAATCCGTACTTAATGTAAGAAATCCGTGGTATTAATTACTGGATGTATATTAAGCTACACAGTCTTACAGAATTCATGGTATTAATCTCCCGATTAATCTATATTCAGATTTATATTTTAAAAGAAATCCATCTCTAGATTTGTCTCAGGGTGATTAAAAATAACAAATCAACATTTTCAGCTTTTAAACTTACAAAGTTGTGGGTAATACCAGAAATGGTGATTGCTTTTAGGATGATAAAATTGATCGAATTATTGCCATTGCTTTGGATTCCTCGCATGGTTTCCTTTCTAAATATGTGTATTTGTATGTGATTTTGGTGGGCGAAGTTATGGCATGTTTAACCCATGCCATTGTCATATACAGGGTCGGGTTAGCGCAGTGTGTCTTCCCTCACTTCGCACCACCGTGGTCCCAGGTTCGACCCTTGGTCGGGCCTCTGATTTCATGTTCGTTTGGTTTCCAGTCCATACTCGACCTCGCAGGTTTTCTTCGGGTACTCCGGTTCAAAAACTGGGCTTTCTTCTCTAACGTGTATGTGATAGTGAATTGAAATAAAGTATCTTCGTGACACTTAAATGACACGATAGTGTTGATGTGTCGTTAAATACTAATACCTCCTCTTTTGTCATATACAACTCCCGCTAACCGAAGAAATGCGCAGTGCTCCCAACGTTCTCCTGCCAGATATACAAAGTAAATCTCTGAAATGACTTAAATCCCTATTGTTTTGTTTTTTTGCAAACCGTAGTCTGTAATAGTTTAATTTAGAAATCTACTTTAGCGTTGTAAAGCGAACTGCAAACGAACAAACCCCTTCTCTCTGATGATTCCAATGCAATTATTTTCAACCGTTCCTAACGTACTTTTTGAAGATTCATGATTGAATATTAACATCGAAATACCCCATTCCCTTCGGTAAGGCTGAAACGCTGACTCCGAGATTTCGATATATAATGTGTGTGTGTGTGCATTAATTAAAAATAGTCAACTAGAAACAAAGATAGTCACCTAAACAAAAATTAGGTTTCTGAATTTTATTATAAAAGATTATAAAGTTGTGTTTTTTTTTACATGAAGGGCATCCGTTTTAGCCGCTATTTCACACAGTGATTATTATGAGGACAAGCATTATGTATATGTGAAAACGCGATTTGTTTAAAAAATTGAGGGCACCATCCTCGAGAAATCTCTGAGTCAGCCTTTAAGTATTCTTTACCGATTTAAAAAAAAAACATATTTCCTGTAGCACGTCCATGAATGACTGATTTAAAGGGATACTAATAGGAAAAAAACAGATAATCAGTTCAACTAACCAACAGCGAATCTCTGAATGGATCCAAAATGATACAACTGTACCACGCAAAATGTGAATAATGTTAAATGTATAGCTCAACATTCAAAGATGGAACTAACAAAACAAAATGAAGGACACAGATTTCCTTTAACCATGTTAACTATAGGTAAAATGAGTGTATACTAGAGCTAAACATGTTTACTCGTTTAAGTTAGCGTATCTTTTATTCCATATAAAAACATAAAAGATATTTATAACCTTGCTGTAAGTTCTGCCCATTTGAGGTCATTCTCTATGTCCTACTTTAAAAAAATGTCATGACAGCTATTGAAAAAAATGGTCACCACCGCTCCAAGATGTTCTAATATACTTCAAACCTTCAAGAAGAGTAATATGGTAGCTTTTCCTCACTTTGTCAACTTTAATACAACGAAACTTTTCCCATTGATAGTTATCCAAGATATAACGGAAGATTTTGATCCATGAGGGTTTAACACGTCACCTTGAGATCCCCTATCGAATATCAGCTATTTTAAGGATTAATTGATTTGCCAACACGTACAGCCATGGATTGCAATTATACCATTTTGTAAAAGAATACGGGATCCCAAAGGAAGAGGGAAGTGTGAAAATGTTCTGTCATCAAAGCCATTGTGTCTTTATTCATATTCAGATTTTATTTATCCGACATCAAACATAATTTGGATAATAATGACGTTGGGAACATCATCAAATGACAAGAATGAATTTTCCATGAAATATAATATTGAAATTAGAATTAGTTTATAATGAAGAAGTTTCGAATAAATTTTTAGAAGTTGTGGGGCAATCTGTTATATATAAGGTAAAGTTATGTAATTGATGTGTAATAACGGCACTGGGTGCAAAACCAAGTAAGAATACTTGCTTAGGGTAGATTTTGGGAAGTTATACTTCAGCATGATCTCCACCTGAGAAACTAAGCGCATAATTTATCATGTGGACACTTACTGCTGAAAATTGGGTTCTTAGACTGAGGGAAATATACCTCGAGCCCAATCATTTAGGGGTCATTGCGTGAGGTTATGTACGTTTAAATTGGAACAGGTTATGAAATAAGGAATGTTTCCGATATTTTAAAGGGCCCAGGAAATACAAATAGAATTGATGTGGTTTGTGTCAAGTCTACAAGGAGGGGCAAGAAAGCATGCAATATTTGGGTTGGTGATGACATCATTGGTGAAACTATTGATTTTTCAGAGAGTAATAGAAAAATTCCAGGTGACTGCTGTGAATCTATTCATGGCACTGACTGAAAATCAATAGTTTCACTAATGATGTCACTGGTAGTGTATTCTTTTTGTGGCCCTGTTTATTGGAATGGAATGCCCGTAAAGATTTGGAGTAGGTTTATCATCTCATTTCCTGGGACCTTTAACATAGTAAGTACCTTCGTCTTACGGGGGGGGGGGGGGGGCTTACCACCACCCCCTAGTGAACTTTGCTCTGGTGCGCTAAATTCCAAAATAGGAATTTTGATAATTTTTTTCGATGTTTCGGGTCAGCACTGAAATCGCTGCTTGTACCTTTAAGAAACAAAGAAATCACGTACAACGGTACCTATATATACCTATGTATATCTGTTAGTCATGTCCGTTGTGTTAGCTAAATTTATACTTATATGTATCTATGCATTTTACTCAAAATACAAGCACTATTCATACTAACACAAATCTGGAGGCAATTTATTATTCTTAACTTGCTTATTAACCTAAATCCGTACTTAATGTAAGAAATCCGTGGTATTAGTTGCTGGATGTATATTAAGCTACACGGTCTTACAGATTTCATGGTATTAATCTATATTCAGATTTATATTTTAAAAGAAATCCATCTCTAGATTTGTCTCAGGGTGACTAAAAATAACAAATCAACATTTTTCAGCTTTTAAACTTACAAAGTTGTTGGTAATACCAAAAATGGTGATTGCATTTAGGATGATATAATTGATCGAATTATTGCCATTGCTTTGGATTCCTTGCATGGTTTCCTTTCTAAATATGTTTATTTGTATGTGGTATTGGTGAGCGACGTTATTAGGCCGTGATACGTTTGCGATTTAACCATCTTTCCGTTCTGCAACGCTGGGATAACCTACTTCCTTCACTAAAATTTTAAAAATATTATGTAAACCAGGAAAAGCTGTATCCCCAAATGAAAAGAGTGCACATTATTTAGAAAAATGAATAAAATGTCAACTCAATTTACGTCCAGAATGTTAGTGACCAATATGTACACGTAAACTCAAGCGAACAAAAGAGCTAATGATATTCAACAATCAACCTAAAACACTTCGGATCTTTTTCTCATCTGGGTATGCAGGTCCATTGTTACTGCCCACACTGTTGAAGAGATTTCAAGCTATTTCAGGTGTAATCACGTCCCCGTATTGAGCTCTAGTATCTGTTCATAACATAAAGGGCAACATACTCACCTCGCTCATGATTTTTAAAAATGCAGGTCGCTGAATACCATTGCCTTTCTTGGTAAATTGAATAGAAATATGGTTTTAAAGACAATATCTTGTGGATTTAGGTTATGCACAAATTAGGTCAGCCCTTGCCTTTCTTTCATGAATTTTGTCCCTTTACATTTTCTTTTCGAAAAATACTTATTAATCGTATGGCCAAAGTTAATTGAACACACAATAGATCTCAATTTCTTTATCGCGAACGGAAAGAACTTACCCCGATTGCGCAAAGACATAACATTCGAAACTGTTTCCCCTGCGTGCAAAATGTCGGCATTCTTTAGTCCTGAATGACTAATATTTTAGGGACCACTATAGTAATTTCCAATAAGTGAGACCTCTTAAAAGTTTTAAGTTGTCCATTCACCGTGAGAGGTAAGAGGAAATATTTAATGGCCACAGGTAGAAAAGTTATGGTACTCATAAATTTACAGTAATTGTAGCTCGTAAATAAATGTTGGACAAAACATACATTTTTTTGACATAATACAATTTTTCCATCTAGATGCTTGGCTGTTTCATTTGACGTATCAGGATGAAACACCCATCAACTATTTTCATTAAATGTTGTTTATTGAACATACTTATCTTGACACTACAAAATAATCATTCTCAATCATCATCATCACTGTACAACGGCAACAGAATAACACAGTTCCATGACGCCGCGGGGGTGCAGACGAGAATAGTTGAAATTTCTGAGGGCGGCTCTAACACTACCAAGGGTAGGGCATGACGTGATTTCAAGGGGCAGGTTGTTCCGTCTATGACTGTCCTCGGAAAAATGAGTATCTTGTATCGTCGAATCCTGCATCATGACAGAGTATGCATCAGATGAAGTAGTGACGACTTGCATGGTCAACGTCCCTTTTATGCAGCTTGCGAATTTTATTGGGGGCTTCGCCCGAGTGAATTTGTAAAATTGACATAATCTGGCATTCTGGCGCCTTTTTGCAAGGGAATCCCGTTCGAGTTCACGAATCAAGTTTAGAGACGGCTTGAAGCGGCGACGAAGTCTGTTTAACCCAAAACGTGCAGCCAAAAACGTGCAGGCCTTCTCCTGACTTTCCTCAAGCAATCTACAATGTATTTTGTCTGGTGGGGTCCAGTAACTACCAAGCAGCATATTCCAAGTGAGGCCTAACTAATGCCTTATATGCTTTGGCTTTGGTTTCTTTGCTGACTTGATAAATGTTCCTTTGAAGGAACCAAGGATTCTATTTTCTTTACCATTATTGCCCGATAGTTGGACTCCCCAAGTAGGTAATTGGAGATGGTCACCCCAAGATAAGTATGTTCCTTGACTTGCTCAAGCGTTTCACCAAGCATGCTGTACTCATGAATGAACTATTGACCTTTTAAGCCAACAGTCTGGTGTTGCACTTTTTAGGGTTGAAATTCATTTGCCATTTTGAAGCCATTGACAACAAGATTAAGAATCGGTCTGAAGTTTGGCCGTCCTTGACATCTTTAACGGTGGTATAAAGGATTCAATCATCAGCAAAGAGGTTATTTTGCATGGAGCCCTTCAAATGAAATTTCATTAAATATATCAGGAACAACAAGGGTCCCCTACGGTTGCCTTGCGGACACCTGATATACTGGATGCCATTCAGCGCTTTCTCCCTATGACTACACGTTGATGCCGCTTGGACAGGAATGTACCAATCCAATTGAGTATATTACCCCTATCCCATAGAAGTGTCATTTTGATTTCAAACGTTCGTGGGAACACAGTCGAAAGCTTTTGTAAAATCTAAATAGCAGCATCGATCTGTTGGGATTTGTCAAGTCCTTCCATCCATTCATTCACTATTGAATAAGTTGAGTTAATCACAAGATTGACCTTTGCGAAACCCATGTTGTAATACGTAAAAATATGATCCTTATCAAGATCTAATTTGCGAGTGGAGAATGTGTTCTAATAATTTACAACCTGATGACGGTCGAAGAACATGAACAGTAGTTACCAGGGCTTTCTCTTGATCCTATTTTGAACCTCGCTGTAACATTGGCTAAAAGCCATCTCTCTGGAGAGTTCCCGTGTCGATAGATTGCTGAAACAATGACGCCAAAATACTGGAAGCAACCTTCCTCTGCGGTTTCCTTTCAACATTCCGGGGCAGTAATCTCGTCAGGACCAGCAGCTTGCTAGTATTAAGGTTCTTGAAAGAGTTTTAAGAACCCCCTCCGTTCTATGGTGACATTACCCATGGTGGGTTATTTACTTGGGTGAAAAAGGAAAATGTCATCTTTTATCTGAAACACTGAATTCAAAAGTGATCAGCGCGAGCATCTGCTTTGTCCGAGTCCGAAATTAAAAGCTTTGAATCCTTTCTTAAGGTTGGTATAGATGAACTGTCAACCCGTTTGCTTCTAATATATTTCCCAGAAGGAACGCTGATCTGATTCTAAATCATCAATGCTATTTTGATGATGAGTCAGACTCTGCCTTCTTGAATGATATGTTTTAATAATAGAACGGCGAGCCTCACGGAATCTTTCCCAGTCAACAGGAAGTTGTGATCTTTTTGCTTCTTGTGAAGTTTATCCCTCTTTTTGATCAGTTTCCTTATTCTTTAGTTACCCCACGGCCTTCTGTTTATATGGGCCGCGACATTTTACATTGGTATGTTTTGTTTCTTGAATGTAATTAAGCGTGCTTGAGTCTGTTGTAATTGTCAACAACTGTTCTTTCAAAAGGGTCCTGTCAGTAAAGTAGTGTTCTTACATTGCGCATATCTTAGCGCATCTGTCGAAATTCCGCTTTGTTCATTCACCAAAAACTTTACGCCTTGGCTTTTTGAGAATTTTATGTGTTTCGAAACAACTGAGGTGACCACCACGTCATGGTCACCAAGACCTGCTCTGACGTTGCACTCCAAGATTTTAGTAGGACGTTGGTTAAAACAAGAATCCAATATGTTGGTCCGTTTTTCTGTCACTCGGGTGGTTCTTAGTCACTCGCCCGTCAATGAAACTTATTGCAGATTGGAAAGCATATATTACCATGATTATCACCTGGTGTTGGTGGGTTCCACAGCCAATTTGTCTCCGAACAGTTTAAAAGTCGCCGGTTACAATCAAAAGGCATGTATTCTTATCGTAGACTTTACTCAAAAAGAGTTCTTCAGTCTAGTCCACTCCAATAGCCAGTCCGTTCACTTGGCGGTCTGTAAAAATACCACATCAGGGATTTTGCATCTTGAAAGGTGAACACAAACCCAAATTATTTCACAGTGTGTGTCCATTTCTGGTCAGTGAGTTCTCACTATATCCGCTTTGACAGCTGTGATTACACCCCCTCCCCCACGCTTTCTATCTTTACGGTAGACATTGAAGTGCACAGGGAATAACTCTTGGGAGGTTATTTCGTTGTTAACTTTTGATTCTTTATCACAGTACTGGAGAAATAATGCATTCTTATATCAGTGCACACATAACCGAACTAAGTTTTTATTTTGCCATAAAAAAAACTTGTATAAGAGATTAGCACAAAGCGGATTTGACAAGTCCTATCATTAACAGACCATTGTAGAACTGAATGCATCAGTTTCCAGTAAGCCGATTCTTTAAAGTAACTTTGTACCATGGACACAATATGTTTTGTGATGGCAACAAAGGCCTAGTCTCCACATGGCCGGGGATTGAACCATCATCCCTATGGATTTATGTACGGAGTCTCGCGTAAATTGAAATCTTCTATAATAGGAAAAAACATATAATCAGTTCAACTAACCAGCATCGAATCTCTGAATGGATCCAAAATGATACAACTGTACCACGCAAAATGTGAATAATGTTAAAACCAGTTAAATGTGTAGCTCAACATTCAAAGATGGAACTAACAAAACAAAATGGTTAAAGATTAAAAGAGACCAACATTTCAGAAGGACACAGATTTCCTTTAACTATAGGTAAAAATGAGTGTATAGACCGTATTCAATAGCCAGCCATGTTGGTGGACAAGACGCATTCCAGTACTACAATACATTCACCTGTCAATGATCCCTGTGCAATCGCTAAAAATGGATCGATTGACAGGCTAATGTATTGTAGTCCTGGAATGTATGCATCTTGTCCACCAACATGTCTGTTGGCTGACGTCATATTGAATACGGTCTGTACTAGAGCTAAACATTTTTACTCGTTTCAGTTAGCGTATCTTTTATTCCATTTAAAAAACATAAAAGATATTTATAACCTTACTGTAAGTTATGCCCATTTGAGGTCATTCTCTGTGTTCTACTTTTAAAAAAATGTCATGACAGTTATTGAAAAAATGGTCACAACGGCACCAAGATGTTCTAATATACTTCAAACCTTCAAGAAGAGTAATATGGTAGCTTTTCCTCACTTTGTCAACTTTAATACAACGAACCTTTTCTTAATTGCGAGTTATCCAAGCTATAACGGAAGATTTTTGATCCATGAGGGTTTAACGCGTCACGTCATCTTGAGATCCCCTATCGAATATCAGCTATTTTAAGGATTAATTGATTTGCCAACACGTACAGCCATGGATTGCAATTATACCATTTTGTAAAACAGTACGGGATCCCAAAGGAAAAGGGAAGTGTGAAAATGTTCAGTCATCAAAGCCATTGTGTCTTTATTCATATTCAGATTTTATTTATCCCACATCAAATATAATCAGGATAATAATGACGTTGGGAACATCATCAAATGACAAAGAATGAATTTTCCATGAAATATAATATGGGTTTTCCCGGTCAATTTCGCACTTCTATCAACCAAAAAAATAATTTGGCAATCAATTTCGCACGTTTTGGGCTTATCGGTCTAAATCCTAAGTACAATTTCGTACTATGAGCACTCTATTCCATTTTTCGTCAATCAATTTCGTTGTACAGTTTTTTTTTTTTTTTTTTTTTAGTTCATAAATAATATCTTTTAAAATATCTTAAATATAACCCCTTGAAATTTTTCACATGATAAAATATAGGAGATGATGCATTTTTGGCAAATTTTGCGTACACTACTTTACTTTGATCAGCTATATCTCGGGAACCGAATGTCCAATTGGGATCGAATAAAAAGCATTTTGTAGATTACAATCTACACAATTTAGCCATTGCATTATCTCATTTTCTGGATTAGGACAATTTTTTATCATATTCAGACCCCATACCCCCCCTTAACTATAGGTAAAAATGAGTGTATAGACCGTATTCAATAGCCAGCCATGTTGGTGGACAAGACGCATTCCAGTACTACAATACATTCACCTGTCAATGATCCCTGTGCAATCGCTAAAAATGGATCGATTGACAGGCTAATGTATTGTAGTCCTGGAATGTATGCATCTTGTCCACCAACATGTCTGTTGGCTGACGTCATATTGAATACGGTCTGTACTAGAGCTAAACATTTTTACTCGTTTCAGTTAGCGTATCTTTTATTCCATTTAAAAAACATAAAAGATATTTATAACCTTACTGTAAGTTATGCCCATTTGAGGTCATTCTCTGTGTTCTACTTTTAAAAAAATGTCATGACAGTTATTGAAAAAATGGTCACAACGGCACCAAGATGTTCTAATATACTTCAAACCTTCAAGAAGAGTAATATGGTAGCTTTTCCTCACTTTGTCAACTTTAATACAACGAACCTTTTCTTAATTGCGAGTTATCCAAGCTATAACGGAAGATTTTTGATCCATGAGGGTTTAACGCGTCACGTCATCTTGAGATCCCCTATCGAATATCAGCTATTTTAAGGATTAATTGATTTGCCAACACGTACAGCCATGGATTGCAATTATACCATTTTGTAAAACAGTACGGGATCCCAAAGGAAAAGGGAAGTGTGAAAATGTTCAGTCATCAAAGCCATTGTGTCTTTATTCATATTCAGATTTTATTTATCCCACATCAAATATAATCAGGATAATAATGACGTTGGGAACATCATCAAATGACAAAGAATGAATTTTCCATGAAATATAATATGGGTTTTCCCGGTCAATTTCGCACTTCTATCAACCAAAAAAATAATTTGGCAATCAATTTCGCACGTTTTGGGCTTATCGGTCTAAATCCTAAGTACAATTTCGTACTATGAGCACTCTATTCCATTTTTCGTCAATCAATTTCGTTGTACAGCATAACCGTTAGCTTATGGTAATGCAAGTTCGTCTTTATGTTTTCAATTTCGCCATTTCGCATTTATTTCGAAAAATCATCAACTTTTTTCGCTGTACGTAAACAAGAACGGTGCGAAACAATGTACGGTTGATTTTAAATTTCGTGGATTGCTATTCTAATTGGCGATTATGCATTCAATTACGTTACGTTATAGACCTACAATATACGTTTACGTTTAATAGACCTACAATGACAAAATCAGTAAAATATATATTTTGGTAAAACATGTCAAAACAAAATTTTAGGAAATTTCATATATTCAGGACACACATAGGCCTATATTTTTTTGCCGGCAAATTTAATTCGTCATGTACAGTAATGTAACTGGAAAAAAATAGGTTAAAGGTGGGTGATCCGATATATGACCTCGTCACCCACTTCAGTCCATCAAACTTGAGATTTTCATATCAGATGAAAGTACATGTGTTTCTTTTTTCCCATAAAATGTTTTCTTTGATGTTTTGGGCAAAAACGTCTCCAAATGTGGTCGAGTGACCACATTAATTAATTTTATGGGCCAAAATATAGTGCACATTTTTTATTCCACTATTCAAACGGCTGGACCAATTTAAAACATGTTTTCAAACTTTTCGAACACACTAAACATTTGTCTTGATGGCGGCTATTTTCATTCACATGATTATTTGAATCGTCAAATTAGAATGTACATTGTTTTCAATAAAAATCTTTTTTAAGCCTATAACTTCATTCTGATAAGTTGATCATAATAGTTGTCGTTTTCGTTGGTGATTTTCACCGTATCTGTAATACGCTCGATAACTACAAAACAATTTTGGCAGAGTCCATCACCATTATATACTTTTAAAGCCCTATACGCAAGATAAATATGGGAAATAAAGTTACTGCTAGATTTTGAAGATATGATTCGACTTCAACTTCGACTAAGTAGAACATGTTTAACATAATGTGTTCTTGCTGCCAGTGCTCAGTACTCAAATAGAGCTCTACAATTACGATTATCATTCTATTTTAATTTCTTTGAAGGCGTCTTGTCATGTTCACGACACAAACTACTTTACAGATAAGCATAACAGAAAAGCTACAACCGGATGTTTTTTAAGGTTTGAATTCCTTATAGATCAATGTAAGCTGTATAAGGTTGGTGACCTACTTACGAACTTTAAATACATTCAATGCATTCATTGCTGATAAAACTATCAAGCAACTGCACAACTTTTAAATAATGTACTTTCTGGCACATTTCAGACTAGTTTCGAAAAAGAATTTCTACATTCCGATAAGTGATTTTAAATAGAAATTCCGTTTTGATTAAGAAGATTTGTAATAGCTGATGATTTTTCGTATTAACATAATTGGTATTTGTTTTGAAGCCAAAGATGAGAATGGATGCGGTGATACTCACCAATATCATCATTCGTCGTCATTTCCTATACTCCTTAAAGATTGAATTGTAAAATCTATGATTCAATTGAGAGTCAAATTCGAATAACCTTGCTCTAGGGTAGATTAACTAACACCCTACTTATTTTCATACCCGTGTCACGGACATCTAAAGCATATTTTTTCTTTTTGCAACTGGGAAACGTTTGAATTAGAGAACAGGAAAGACTAAAATGTCCAGCAGGTTATGGGGGATCGAGTAACATGAAATCAGCAAGGGCAAACCACGACGCCTGTTAGGGATTTGAAACGCATGGGACCCAAAGATAAAGAATGAGGCGCTTTTATAGCTGCTAGGGTGTCAACGTGTTGACAAAGTATTTATCCTATTTTTTGCTTATCCAAAATACTTATAGCCGCGCCACTATTTGAGAGTGAACCATATCAATAATAAAACCATATTAATAATAAAAATACATCATTGATTTTTGTTTTGATTCCAGAGTTACGGCGATTAAAGGTATACCAAGATATTTTACATATCAGATGTCCTTAAAATAGAAAGCCCTGATTTTTTGCACTGATGTAAAGCTTGCTGTGAATGAAAAATATCCCTATCTTGAAAGGATAAAGCTGAGAATTATTTCTTTGATAAAAAAAATGATTTTTTTTTATTTCCTAATGGAGCAAATAGTAAAATCAGCCTATATATTGAAATAAAAAAATACTTTTTGTTTTTTACTGTTAAGACATTTCTGTATCCAAAAACAAGGTAGGAAATCTAATGCGTGTCTAATCTATATGAAATCACTACCGATGACACTCTCGCGTTGCATCATTAATTTAGGAAGTACGAAGTAAAATGTGTGTGTTTTTGCCCTAAGAACTATTCGGTTCTAGTCTTAATGAACCTGATGAATTGTTATCATTGTTCATATCATGTCATAATGATGTTTTCAGAAACACGAGCTTTAATCCACGGTGTCGTTAAGAGCTATTTAAAGTGCTGCTGAATGATAAAAGTGCAATTCACTTATGTTACTAATTCTTTATTTTCAGTGTGCAACACACTTTTTTATAACTTAAATCATATGTAATGAATTTCATGCTTCAGTGCAATGCGGAATCCCTATACTAAGCAATCATGGTAACTAAAAGGGTTGATATTTTTAAAGTGTCTGGTTTGGAATGCAAACAAAATATGAGGGTCTGCATAAGAAATTCTTAACTTTGAGATAAAACTGTATGTAATATTTGAAGATAGTGAACCATGTCGAAACAGTGTCTGATCTATATGAAATCACTACCGATGACATTAATTTAGGAAGTACGAAATATAATGCGTTAGCAAAAATTATTTTGCATTTTTGTGTAAATTCTAAAACAGATGCTTATTTTTAACACAATATTCGTAAAGTTCAGATTTTAAATAACAGAAAAAAATACATAAAATGAATAGACACTACATATCTCTCTGATTTAACTTGGATTACTTCGTTAATAATATTCCCCCAGAGAGGCCGGTGAACGCAAGCTCTGGAGATAAAGAAGGAAAAACGCCTACTCCTGGCTGGACTCGAACCAACGACCTTACGTGTATAGACAGACGTTCTTATCCTCTAGACTATACAGGGGCGATAGAATAATCAGTAAGTCTTAGGTCCGAAGTGTAATCGCAAACTCTTATGTCGATAAACTTCAAATAATTCAACTTAAAATGGTCATGCAAATAACGATATACGCCTAACCTACCGGAAGAGGCAGAGATGTTAGGTGTTTCTACCTTACCCTCGCCGTTTTATTTACCTTTTATGACATTGTATATCTTACGGAAACTGCAAAATATTTAGTAAGTTTTGAATCTATTTTTACCACATTTTTTATAAACAAAAGCTGCGTTGTTTTAATGAAACGTACACGTGCTGACTAATTACAGAACATTGATTTATCACTCACCGTCGAACCGCTGCAAAGTAAAGTAATTCCAAGAAAAACTGTGTAATCAGCGTTCGAATTAAATCTCCCAATATGATATTAAAATCTTATACTCAAGAAACGAACTATATAAATCCAGTTAAAATGGAACGTATGAGCTGCTGCGTTGGTTACCCCTGTCTTGCCTGTAACGTTCTTTTTTTACATCTGCAAACTATACAGTAACTGGACTCGACCATTTATCTATACGGGGTCACGCGTTTATGGAAATAGGCGTTTCTATAAATATTTCCGCATTTGTTGGCAAAAATAACACTGCATTATGTTTGACATTCAACGTTTGATGGAATATAAAAGTTATTCATTACTCATATATAAATTTCACAAATACAATGTTTCAAACATTGTAATTCTATTTTTACATTCACCTTTTAATTCAGGTTTTATGAGGGATAACACGAAATAGGTTTGAACAATGCACCCCTATTTGGGTTATAAGAAGTAATTGCTCACGCTCCCTGAAGTTTGCGTCTTTTTATTAACTAATCCTGAAGAGTACCATTTTGATGTCTTGTTGAATCAATATATTCGGTGTTTTTAAATACTAGTGATTGATAAATTATATCATCTTCTAATTCAACAAAACACAACATTTTTTTGTTATTTTATATATTTTTCTTCATGGCAATGATGGAAAACGGGATTTTAAAAGAACAGCAAAAACATGCAAAATTATAGGGAATTACTGGAATGTGTGTAGTCCTAGTTGACATGTGTTGTTATTCAGCATGGTTTAAACAGAGATAACCAAATAATATACGACTCAATATCTTCATTATCCAATGACGTTGGTCACCTGTATAGAGCGGTCTGTTGTGGCGTAACTGATTGGGAACTAGTTTCAAGAGCCATGTAGTTCTAACTTGTCCATATTAGAGCCCCCGAAAAATGAGACCGTGATATTATAGTCAGTGTGCTGTTTGGTGAGAATAACTAGAATAATTTACCCACCACAATTAGCACAGATAACTCTGTCAGCTTTCAAAAGAGCTTAAAACTCATTTTTCCCAAAGTATTTTACGCCATTGTTGTTTTTCCTCTTATGCTGCAGTATGCTTAAAGGCTGACTTAGATATTTCCCGATGAGGGCGCACTAATTTTTTAAACAAATCGTGTTTTTTGCATATACGCAAAGTTTGTCCATATACTGTGTGAAATATATAACTAAGCTAAAATCGAAGTCCTTCATATAGAAATCAAAACTTTGTCATAAAATTCCGGATCCGGAATTTTTGTTATACACGGTATCCTATGGCAGTGTTATACTGTACACAAATATTTACTGAATGAAAACGACAAATCCGATTCATCTCTAACTTTGGAATTAAGCATTTTATGTGAATATCTTTACTTTTAATTATTACACACAGAAAATATATTTCGAAATCTCTGAATCAGCCTTAGAGAGCACGTGTGGTCCAGTGGAAAAGTGCAGGATACATAAGCCCGTATTCCAGAAACTTGTTTAGCTAAACGCGATTTTAGCTTAATATCTCCGTAATTTAATATTTCGTTTAAGCAAAACGCGTTTAAATATTTTTAACCATTTGCTTACTTAAACAGAAGCTTTAAACACGGGTAACATCGTCGTTATTTAAAGACGCTAACTTGAGTGTATTAAAAGTCCCTATTGGGTTTTGATGGTTGTCGAGCGAACAAAGTGTTTTATGGCTTTTCGTAGCGTTTGAGGTGTACACCAACTGGGCGAGAATGATGTGCACTATTGCTGTTGTCAATTGGACAGTGCAATGAGCCGCGCACTTCGCGAAAACACACTCTAAAACACTTCTTAAACTAGCCCCGTACCTAGTTTAAATTTCGATGCATTTTGGCGGAGTTAAAATTGCGTTTAACTTTAAACTCCTTTCTGGAATTAAGTTTACTTAAGCTATACGTTTATCTCACATATAAACGTTCGTTTAGCTCAAAATTGCGCTAAACACCTTTTTGGAAATACGGTCCCATGATGTTTTAAGTTGTGAGCCCGCCGTGGTCAACGTGTTTGTGTCCTTGGGCAAGAGGCTTTATATCGCTTGATAATTATTATTATTAGTAGTTGATGTAGGAGCTGTGACCTTTATTGAAATGGTGCGGTTTAAAAAAAAATCCTGTGTATTTCTGAATATATGTATGTTTCTTTGAAAATGGACAGGCAACCTTGCGCCTCACCAATTTCCACAGTTTAGATTAGGCTTTCCTGTTAAAAGGTAGTTGGGAAATCAGAGGCGTACAGAGGCAAAAGAGCCGGGGGGGGGTTTTTTTTTTTTTTTTTTTTGGGGGGGGGGGGGCAAACTTAACAAGTCGTTCCAGTGACCTTCCCCATCAGCAAGTGCGAAATGGGATCAAATGCATGGTCGAAATTGTAACTGTTATTTCATTTCGCCCCGGTATTTCGAGCCAAGGGGAACCCCTGTCCCGGTCGGTACCAGTGTCTTGTTGAATTTGCAGCCTTATGAAAAATTATGCATCACTTTATGTAGAGAGTCTCTTTTTATAGGAATAACTTAAACACTGTCGTACCGGTCAAACAGGTGAATCTTAAAATAAAAAGTAGCATAATAGGTATGACGAATCGCTGAAGTGAGTCTTCATAAGACGTTAAAGGAAATGCCATTCCGGTTTTATGGCCTTCGCTGCTGAAAACCAGATCAAGTGTGATGAAATCTGGGATTTCACACTGTTTGTAAGATTTAAGGTTTTGCTTTGAAATTTATATCTTTGTGGGACATATATCCCTTTAGTATGGGTACGTGATTAGCTTGTGAAGACAGAGGCCACGTTCCCACATTCTTAAAATGAATCCCATACTCCTAGAAGCAAGTCTCCACATCCACATTTGGTATCAAAATGACACTTAGGCCTTGCGGGGACAACTTGACCCCATAAACTATGTACAAAACGCATAAGGTCCCCACAAGCCTTACACACTTACACATACTTGGTTCCCAAATATTCGTGTTTGTTTGTGTTGTGTGTGCGCGCATGTGTGTGCGTGTGTGCGCGCGCGTGTGTGCGTGGGTGTGTGGGGATGTGTGTGTGTGTGTGTGGGTGCGCGTGCGTGCGTGCCTGTGTGTGCATGTGTGGGGGTGTGTGGGTGTACGCGCGTGCGTGCGTGCGAGTGCGTGTATGTGTGTGTGTTTGCCCTAAGAACTATACGGTTCTAGTCATAATGCCGACATAATAAATTGTTAACCTTGTTTATATCATGTCATAATGATGTTTTTAGAAACACGAGCTTTAATCCACGGTGTCGTTAACAGCTATTTAAAGTGCTGCTGAAATAAATGATAAAAGTGCAATTCACTTGTATTACTAATTCTTTATTTAGAGTGTGCAGCACACTTTTTATCACTGGCATTTATGTAATGAGTTTCATGCTTCAATGCAATGCGGAATGGGTATATAGCAATGGTAACTATAAAAGGGTTGATATTTTTTTAAAGTGTCTGCTTTAGATTGCAAACAAACAATGAGGGTCTGCATAAGAAATCCTTTGAGATAAAACTGTATCTAATATTTGAAGAGAGTGAACCATGTGAGGTCGAAACAGATTCTTTTTGAACAAAACAAAAACCTGGAAACTGCCATAGCACCTAGCAATGGCGTTTTTCATCTTTTTCTTACCAATTTCTTAAGCAACAGATTAATTTCAAAATCTGTGTAATACCTATCGGTAAAAAAATAATTGTGAGCGATTGCTTTGAGTAATTGACACAGAATAGTCTTTCGAAATATTTGCGATATTTTTGTTTCTGAAATCCTGTTGATCTTTATTCAACCTTTAAAGGTCCCAGGAAATGCAAATAGAATTGATGTGGTTTGTGTCAAGTCTACAAGGAGGGACCAGGAAGCATTCAATATTTGGGTTGGTGATGACATCATTAGTGAAACTATTGATTTTTCAGAGAGTAATAGAAAATTCCAGGTGACTGGTGTGAATCTATTCATGATACTGACTGAAAATCAATAGTTTCACTAATGATGTCACTGGTAGTGTATTCTTTTTCTGGCCCTGTTTATTGGAATGGAATATCCTGTAAAGATTTGGAGTAGGTTTATCATCTCATTTCCTAGGATCTTTAAGGTGTAACGAAGGATTTCACATATCAGGGGTCTTTTAAGACATTTCTGTAGAAATCTATTGAGTATCTAATCTATAAAATGACTACATGTGACAAAGTAATATGGATGCCTTGAAATCTCTCGTTGCACCTTTAATGATAAGTCCTATGATTATAATGTCAGTATAGACGCTATGCAACGAGCAACCATGCTGTAAAGACTCTGTAAGGTCAGGGAGCCATGTCGGATGATTACAATATATTTTTTTTATTACTTGTTGAATTCTAAAGGTGCACAAATTTCACGGGTGATATATATCATGTGCTTCCTAGGGGTGCGCCATTTTGGTCCTTATCTATGCACCTTTTTTTCTTTGGCCTTATGGCCTATAAGCGATTTCCAACCATCACGTTTGGCGCGTAATTTGTACGCCAGAAATGTATTCCATGAGTTACTTATGCGAGCATTCCACACAGATGTTCTATTGTTATACAAAATTCCTTTAACTTTGACAAGGTGTATGCATTGTTTCCCGCCATATTGCCAAGGCGAAAAGCAACTTTCTGTTGTTTCAATCTGCGACTCAGTACCATGAGTAGAGGTTAGTGGTCTTACCAAGCCTTTTTGTAACACGGTTTGCCAAGAAGGGGTGGTTACAACCTCCCTCGAGAATTCGTTATAAACCACCCAATGTTTATGATACCAGTGGATAGCTATGGTCCTCCTCGACTCTTTCCACTGATACCAAAATAAGTACTAACGTATCTAGTATGGCGTCATAATGACATCATAAAGTCCATGAGTCTCAAAATTGGCATTTGCCACAGAAAATAGGCGCGAAAATCAAATTTTACGCTAAAAAGGTAGGAATGTGGGATTTTCCATGCGGTTTTCGGCTCTAAATGATGGCATTTGACTAGTTTTGCATACCATAGAGTTTTAGAGCCATACTATACATAATATTTTCCAAAATGTACCATAAAATATTCTTGGGTGGCAACCACCTCGTACCCATTTGATTTTGACGGTATATCCTAACCCCTGTGAAGGTACTACCTTTAAAAAATTGTCACTAAAATGACCGGAAAGGATGAGAAAATGATTACCTGGAAGCATTTTACGAAAGGTTTTGGCATTTCAGCGCACCGGAGCAAAGTTTACAGGGGTGGCAACCACTCCTCTTGGTAAGACTTGATACCATCAGCCCTCGTCACATCCGTTGAAGTAGGCTCGGAGGTATTACCAAATAAGGTTATACACACAGTATAGTCTATGAAACTTTGGGCACTTTGAGAAATGATTACCTGGAAGCATTTCACGAAAGCGTTTGGCATTTGAGCGCACCGGAGCAAAGTTTACTAGGGGTGGTGGTAACCACCCCTCTTGGTAAGACTTGATCAGTTGGACTTAAGTCTTACAAAAAAGCTTAAAAAGGGGGGCTAACATGCTACCCGGATTAGAAATATTAGAAAAGGGAAACTTGAAGGAGCCTTTATTAGATCAAAAGCAAATTGGATAGAACATGGTGAAAAACCAACTAAATATTTTCTTAATCTGGAAAAAACGGAAATTATGTGAACAAACAAATGAACAGAATAGAAAAACGATGCACAGAGTTAACGTCTCATAGCGAAATTATGAAGGAGTCAAATTGTTCTATAAAAATCTGTATAAGGATAAATTCAATGAGGATGTAGATATTAATATAAGAGAGGATTTACCTGTTCGGAAACTCGCAGCACAAGAGGCACAAGAACTTGAGGGTAAAATTAGGTATGAAGAACTAACCAAGCGTTACAAATTGAACATAATAAATCCCCTGGACCTGACGGTTTCACAGTAGAGTTTTACAAAACGTTTTGGACAGATTTATCACCGTTTCTCCTACGTTCAATTAATACTGGTTTTGATAAAGGCACTTTGTCCCCAACTCAAAAACAAGGTCCTATTACACTCTTACCAAAAGGAAATAAACCACGCCAATATATTGGTAACTGGAGGACCGATCTCTCTTCTAAATGTTTCGTACAAGTTGGCTTCGGCCTGTATAGCTAATCGGATAAAAAAAAACGCTTGTATTGTGATTCATGAAAGAACCAAACAGGCTTTGTACCGATAGATTCATTGGATAACATATTCGTCTCATTTACGACTTAATGAATTACACTGAGATGAATGATATTCCTGGGATGTTATTATTAATTGATTTCGAAAAAGCTTTCGATACTGTAAGCCATCAATTTTTTTTGAAAAACCCGTAAGTTTTCAAATTTTGAAAAGATATAATAAAGTGGTTTTGTACCTTTTATAATAATATTACATCCTCAGTGATCGTAAATGGAAATATATCTGAAGCTTTTAATATCTCCTTGGGTTGCAGACAGGGCGATCCTTTTTCACCTTATCTCTTTTGTTCTGTGGTGTGGAAATTCTAGCTTCAATGATTAGATGTAATGATTCCATTAAAGGCATTTCAGTAGGTGACCATAGATTTTAAAAAGGCTCATCACAATATGCGGATGACTACGGTTAGTCTTGATGGAACACAAAATCTTCGGAAAATACGATTAAGACAATTAATCAATTTTATGCTATGTCTGGTCTAAAGATCAACGTCAAAAAGACTACTGCTGTCTGGATAGGATCTAATAAATACATAAAGAAACACTATGTGAACATTTGAAATTGAATTGGAACTTCGATGGTGTCTTCAGCATGGTTGGGTGTAACCTTTTGTTCAAACCACTCGATATGCTAATATCAATACGATAAAGTCTCTAAATTCAATGAGAAGTATAATGGAAACATGGTCGCGGAGATATAACCGTTCTTGGACGTGTTAGTGTAGTGAAGGCCCTTGTGTTAGCAAAATTGTTTAATATTGGCCAGATTTGCCAACCCACCCTTAAGATATGAAAACGCTTAATGATGAAATCTTTAAATTTATTTGGCAAGGCAAACCAGATAAAGTCAAGCGTGTGGAAATGACAAACAAAATTAAAACCGTAAGGGAGGTGTAAAAATGCCAAATGTTGAATTACATTTAAAAGCTTTAAAGACAAATTGGATAAGACTGTCGTTGAGGGGAACCAAAAATGGAACGTTTGTTTTATCTATCGAACAGATATGGCTCAGAATGAAATCTTTTTTGGAGGGTTGTATCAGATTCAAAAAAATGAAAAAACAATTCCCAAATGATTTCTGTTTGAAGCATTTCCTCTTTGTGTCAGGTATTACAGATTTTCAATAATTTAATTTGATTATTTTTTTTTTTTTTTTTTTTTTTTTTTTTTTTTTTAAAATTAATATTGGTGGCATTCCAGTATACTACAAACATTGGATCTCAAATGGCGTTCTATTTGTTAACGATCTACTAGATGAAAATGGATGTTTCATGACTCTTGATAAATTTTATAAGCACATTTAATGGCAAAACAAATTTTCTCGAATATACCGGTTTGCTAAGAGCTATACGAAAACGGGACTCTGTCAGGTAAATAAACACACTTCCAAACCCTCTGCTGCCAAGAAGCAGAATTATTATGAAGCAACAAACAAGCGAGATTTTATTATGATATCTTGATGAAATATAATTCATTTCACAGCACATTTCAAAGGAATTCGGATAAATGGCAAAGCGACTTTAACTGTCATGTTACTGAAGATTGATTGGCAAGGTATCTTTGAGTTAAATTTTAAGTTTACAAATGACGTTAAGTTGAGGTGGTTTCAATATGAATAAGACACGGATTTTGGCCCACTACCAATTTGTTGCTTAAATGAAATAGACAAGTGACCTTTTGCTTCCTTCTGTAAAGAGGAAAGTGAATCTTTGATACATCTCTTTGTTTTGGTGTCATGCTTCCTCAACATTCTGGAAAACAAATAAAAGAGTGATCGATGGGAATACACCTGCCAGTATTAATTTTGATGTTACAACCTCTTTCAGATAATATTTGGTCTTAATAGAGCGCCAGTACAAAGCTTAATGTTAGTGTTGGGAAAGCTTCATATATATAAAGCAAGAGTTGCTGGAAAAACCCAAGCTTTCGGGAATTTAAAAAAAGAAACAAATATTACTACACTCACACCAGAAGTATACGCAACAACAATATTAAAGTAAACGACTTTCAAAAGAAATGGAGAGGATGGTCAAACATTTTTTCTGTAACACTATTTTATATGTTATCTAATTTGTCACGTTCCATCCTCTATACACTGCATTCTGTTTCTTATTAGAGCTTAGGTACATTTATTATGGTCTGAATTTGTTTATAAAATGTTTGCTTGGTTATGTATGTTGTTTGTGTTTATGTACTATAATAAAAAAAAAAATGTGAAAAAAAAGACTGATACCATCAGCCCTCGTCACATCCGTTGAAGTAGGCTCGGAGGTATTACCGAAGAGTATACACACAGTAGTCTATAAAACTTTGAGGACGCTTCTTTCACATTTAAACTCTACAGTAAATACATCAATACCACGCCAAAGTACAGGCTACAAATCACCAAATGACCATTTTCAACATATGGTGACCAGATCTTTTTAGTTACGAATCAACAAACTCCAAATTTTAATGATGTAACTTCAAACTTAGAGTATCGAATATTTTAAAGGTCCCAGGAAATGAGATGATAAGCCTACTCAAATCTTTTACGGGGCATTCCATTCCAATAAAACAGGCCAAAAACAAAGAATACACTACCTGTGACATCATTAGTGAAACTATTGATTTTCAGTCAGTGTCAGGAATAGATTCACACCAGTCCCCTGGCATTTTCTATTACTCTTTTCAACATCACTGATACCACAAATGATGTCATCCCCTTGAACCCAAATTTTGAATTCTTTCTCGTCTCTCCTTGTAGACTTGACACAAAGCACATCCATTCTATTTGCATTTCCTGGGACCTTTAAACTATAACTATAAGAACTATAAAAATAATGGTTAAACGGTAACCTAAACCTGTTGTAACCCAGCACCAGTTGTGTGTAAATTATGTACATGCTCTTTGTAACTCGAGGCATTCCTCTTTGAAAAGACTACCTTAATTAATGCTTTAACGGTTTGACTAAGGTTATTTTTCTAATTTTTTGTTTCCTTCATTTTAATTCCTTCCCAAATAATATAATTTGTGTGTGTAAATTTGCATCATCTCTTTTCCACGTGATTGCATTTCTCTTAAAAAAGTACCTACACGAACAACGCCCAATTACTGTGTATTTCCCATAAGCCAATAATATGTATTAAGTTTTAGAGACAGCCCGTAACCATAATTAACATATAACACATATTCACTAATATACTAGTATATTTATTCTATGGTGTCAAGAAAACTGTGTGGCCAACAAAAGTCCTTATGTATGTGTGTGTGTGTGTGTGTGTACGAATACAAAATGTCTTATGGGGACTATTTTTCCTTGTGGGGACGTTTTAAACAAATTCTAGGACCCCACAAGCTCATTAATATGTAATAATCTTAGAGACAGCCCGTGACCTAATTTACATTATAACGGAATAAAGTACAGTATAATATTGCAATTAAAGACAGCACGTCCCCCAAAGACAGTTTAAGACAGATGTGTAACTGGCTTATAACCTTACCTTCCGTGGCCTTCGCATTCCCTTATACCCCCAAGGCACTTTAATTTACTAATATATTTGAATATAAATTCTATGGTGTCAAAGTGTATAAGGTTCCCACAAGGCATAGAAAGTCCGCATGTGTGTGTGGGTGTGTGTTTACAAAATTTGAGGAAATCTATAAGGGTATTATTTACTTTCTTCATAGATGCATCGATGGCAACCAGTTCAACATATCCGCCATAGCAGTATGAAGAATATGAAAAATATCAAATTATCGGGTGGATGGAACATAAGCATGTTATTGTTAAGTGCATTTTAAATCTGTACAGGAATTGTACAGCAAAGTGTATCCTGTGCTCTCTCGACTATGCACTGCATCGTGCCACTCTGTATTTTACTAAGGTTAAATTTTATTAAATAAGTAACAGCATTTTGATTTTTTAATTGTCAGATACAACCAGATACATCAACCAGATGCAACCTTCCATGGTTTGACAGGCAGCTGAAGAGAGGCTGTAAGGGAAAAAGGCGTTTGTATAGGAAAGCCAAGGAGTCCTGCAATTTCAACGATTGGCAAGAATTTTCATAAACAACTGAAAGCTACCCGTGCATCATGCATCAGACAAACTTGGTGCAGCCATCGTAGATTCGCCAAAGATCTTCTGGTCTATTTTATCAAAAATCCGCATAAAGATAATGAAGGTGTTGCCGATCTTGTTGCTTGTTGTGGAAAGGTCATCAGGGAAGACAAGCCTAAAGCTGTTCACCAACGAGAGTCTGTGGTCTGTTCCTGGTATGGGACATAGCTCTACTCCACCTATTGACAAGCTTGAAACCTCCGTTATCAACTGACTAAGCTCAATCCCAACAAGGCTCAATGTCGTGACAACATTCCACCTCAATTGTTTTTTTAAACATTTGCTGAACAACTTGCTCCACCCCTGACTGATCTCTTTCAAGCTTCTGGTGATTCTGGTGGACTGGAGGGAAGTTAATGTCGCCGGACCGGGCATTTGCAGGAAATTACAGACCTGTATCCTTGACTTCCGTGATATCTAAAATACTCGAACATATTCTGCATATTCACACCATGAAACATCTTGACCGCCACCATATCCTCAATGACTACCAGAATGGATTTCTTGCCAAGAGGTGTACAGAATCCCAGCTGATATTGACCATCCATGATGTCGCTAAGTACATCGATGCTGGTCAGAAGGTGGATGCAGCAATTTTAGATTTCACCAAAGACTTCGATAAGGTACCTCATCGTAGATTAATTGCAAAAATATATTTTTATGGTATCACTGGTTCCATTTCAACATGGATTGAGAACTTCCTTGCAAATAGAACCCGACGAGTGCTGGTTAATGGTATTACATTGGAGAGTGCATCCGTGACCTCGGGGGTTCCTCAAGGAACTGTGGTTGGCCCCTTGCTCTTTCTACTTTACATAAATGATTTGCCAGACAAACTTACCTCTAACGCCTCTTTGGTCGCAGACGATTGTCTGATTTACTCACCTATCTCAAACCAGAACAACACTACAGTTTTGCAGAGGGACTTGAAGATCCTTGAGGAGTGGCAGAATACATGGCTCATGAATTTTAATCCATCAAAATATTACACCATGACCATTGGTTCCAGCCGTCAGACATTTTGCGGTAGGGAACTTGTGTCTGTATTATCTCATCCATACCTGGGCATTCACCTATCAAATACACTCGGCTGGAATATTCAAACCAGTGAATCTGTGAAGAAAGCCCTGGGAGTTGTCAGAAGGAATCTGTGGAGTTGTCCGGAGAGAGTTAAAGTTACAGCCTACACAGCCCTTGTCCGTCCAATCCTTGAGTATTGAACAGCAGCATGAGACCCGTATCTGCAGAAAAACATCACTGCCTTTGAGAGAATACAACGCCAGGCGGCTCGTTTTTGTAAGAATGATTACTCACGCAACGAGGGTACGGTCACCAGAATAATCCAGGAGTTGGGATGGGACTTCCTGCAATCTAGACGCCTGATGAAAAGCCTTACTACACTCTACAAAATGAACACCCACCTAATTGTCATCAATCTTGACGACTTCGTACAACGATCCATAAGATCTACGAGAGGGCACAGCAGAAAATTCATTCAGCCAAGTAGCAGGAAGATTTTTCAAAAGTCCTTCTTTCCAATACAATCAGCTCTTGGAATAGACTGCCATCTGACATTGCTGAGAGTTCTTACATCGACAGTTTCAAGACAAATTTAGGCCACTTCTTTAAATCTTTGCAAATTAATTAGTCTGTTGCCTTAATCCAACCGCTGCGCAAGTTGTTGTGACGTGTCTTCAAGACATTTTGCCAGCAGCGAATACAGACACAGAATACAGGTTGCTACTAGGTAGGAGTTCTGTCATAAATTGGTCTGGTCTTCGAGTATCTAGTCAGGCAGTCTGTAGAATGTTGAGGGTTTAGCGGCGTGCCGACAGAAAGGTCGACGAGAGCGCAGTCTGTTTGCTGAGCTGGTGTGGTTTTTTGACAATTTTATGCAACATGTGCTTGTTGTCCAATAGAACATTGTTCACCAGTTTATGTGTGTGATGCTCTCTACGAAGCACTGCAGCTGCAATGCCTGAAAGCATTGGTAGAAACTCAGATGGAGTGGGACGTGGGCCAGTAATGGTTCTCATGGTCTCATTGAGTACTGTGTCCAGTTTCTTTGCGTGAGAGCTATTTGATCATGCTTGGGCGGCATACTCAGCATCGCTGTAGACCAGAGCCAGGACCAGAGCCATTCTATCAAGATGAAAACTTCATCTACTAAAATCGGGCCATCCCCTTAACACGATTGTTGTCGAAATAAGGAATAACAAATCAAAAACTTTACAATTGGCAGATCAAAAATACTATGAATAAAGATAGTTGGGTCATTTGGGGCAATTCCGTGACCGGGGAGAGCAGAGCATCATTTCTAAGTGGATTTGTCTTCTATGAAGGTTACTGAACCAATTTAGAGGGGGGTGCCCCTCGAGAAAGTGTGGGGCGGAATCCAGGAGGGGGGAAATTCATAGTACATAAGACGAACACATAGGTTACCTTTTTACATCAGTCCAAGAATTTTTCATTTTTGACTCCTGTTTTATGAATTTTCCCACCTCCTGGATTCCGGCCACACTTTCACGAGGAGCACCCCCGCTAAATGTGTTCATTTACCTTCATAGAAGACAAATCCATTGAGAAATGATGCTCTGCTCTCCACGGTTACGGAATGCCTCCAAATGACCCAACTAAAGATAACCATACTGTTAAAATGTTCCTAATTTTACCAGACTTTACCTTTTAAAATTACGGTTTAAAGGTTTAAATTCAAATTTAAATTAAATTTAAACCCCGATAATTTAACAATCTTGGTGCTTTATTACTTATACCTAACATAAATTTACAATTTGGAAGCAGAAACAATTAAATAAACAGTGGTTAGAAAATAATACTACACATTTTAAAAAAGAGTAGTATTTATACGCTGACCGTTATTTTATTTCCCGTAATATTACGTTCTTTTGTAACTTACTTATTTTTAATGTATGAATATCAACTATGAAAATCTATAAAATGTGTTGAATAAGTAACGTCATTAAAAGAAATGCAAAACCTTGTTTAACCTTTTATTTTTAAAAATAATAGTTTTAAAAAGACTATTGAAGAACTCAATTTCTGCTTTTTGTATTACAATTGTTTAGTTTAATTTAAAAAAGGTAGTGCATATACATTTAATTTCTCAGCACCTGATATCTGTAAAATCATGTAATGTAGTGCATAAGGTTTAAGACTAGTAATATTAAGGCCCTGGTTCGAATCTAAGTAAGGTACATGTATTAAGTTTACTCATATGACTAAGTAATTGGTGACATTAAAATAATGTACATTACCATATAAAACAAAGTATAATAGTTCTAAATTTCTATTCACGTTTTCTCTCCGTTCATTGTCTTTTCCCCTCAAAATTGTTTGCCTGAAATATAACTTCTTTACACCCATGTGGTGACGTAAATACGTTTGTATGATGTCATAGCTACATCGTGAAAATTTTGTCAGAATACTGTAATAACGTTTTAATTATTAATATTGTTTAAACAAATCAGAAACCAACAATAACGTTGAATGGTTTCGTATTGTTACGGCCCAAGTTATTTTACGTTCTGCACCTTATGAGTCCCAGCTGCAAGTCAAAAGGACGTTTTGTTACAGGCCTATTTTTAAGAGTGCAATCAGATTAGCAAAGCATGACACAAGATGGTTCAAAGTCTAGTTTAATTACAGTTTAAAACAGCAATACTTGCAATACACTCAATGACCATGTGAAACAGTTCATCGGTGTTATAACTACTGGAAAAAAGAAGGGCCCAAGATCAGTTGCGTGAGGTTCCCCCTTCAAAGTTGCAGTGGTTAGTCCAAGTTCCTTCTGGACAAGGCTCGTTAAGTGTCATCATTTTGCAAACATATGGCGATCTCTTTCAGCCTTCAGGGTAGGGCAGCAGTCTCTAATGGAAAACTGATCGTTTTTGATCATCAGGGCCTATACACACTTAAAGGATATGTCGACTTTTTGAAATGGTTTTTAAAATTTAGGTTCATTACGTTCCGGTGACAATTTGTACCTGGATTGCTGTTCGTTATGATTTTTGTGCGGCACATAGGCTTCCCATAAAGGATGGATTGAATATCGAGTAGGATTATCAAGATAAGATACAAAGCCCGGACCTTGATATTACCCTTGACTTTGGTGTAGTATAATGCAGACGACAGCGTTATTTACAGCATTCTAATGTGGATGACTGGAGGGATGCCATCGAGAGAGAACACCACTTCTTCAAAAGTACTATCTGAAATGATCTAAACTTAGTCTTGTCAAGACTCGGTTTCAGTTATGTCCGTAGAAGAGGAAGCACCGCGAGCGGTAAGAGCGCGTCAGCGATGAGAGAGGGTTTCGCGGCGATAAACCAACTCGTTTTCAATGATCATACTCCCACACAAGCGCGATGTTTCAGTGGGTGTAAATCAGTTTATCAGGATGTGACATAGACTAGTTTTCCCAGGCTGTTGACACAGACTAGACGCATAACCCGCAGCGCGCGCAAGTGGCTGTAACCCTGCTAAAACTTTACGGGGATTCGTCTGCTCATACAGTCCACGGTAAGGGATTTAGCCGGCTGACTTGTTCAATGTGTAGAACTTATGGACCCATCTTTTCAATTCATGCGGGGACAATTGAATAATAATATTAAGAACAAGATAAGATGTTGATCTTAATAAAAGGAAATTTTATTATGGGAATAACAGCCAATTTTTGAAAAAAAATAAGATTGATGACGTTCATGGATTGATTGGTTTATTATTTGCTTCGGGGGACCCATTCAGGTAAAAAAAAATACGCTAGATCCCTACATTGGAAAAAAACAACCGATTATCGTCATGTACGTCGGTTTTTGAACCAGTAGGGAAAAGGTAATATTTTGTACTGTTTAGACATATAAACGGTTGTCTTTTGGAAAAATTATAGCACTTTGGGCAGAGGGTCATCATACAGACCTTGCGGATTTATATAATATCGGTCGCCCCCGAATGAGCAAACTGATACCTGATACCTGAACGGGACCCTGGTACCGAACGTGACACCAACAAACCATTATCTCGTTTACGTTTATAACTAACAATACGGCAAAGCAGCAAGGCATTCTGCATCTCCGTTGTCACAGCTTAATCGATAAGATGTGAGGATTGACTTTGAAACATTTAACATTCAATGGATAAGCATTCTTCTCAATAGCATGAAATACAATGATGTACATATGGTCAGTGGATTCTTGACGGCTGATCTGATCTGAAGGTTGCGGGTTTTCGAGCCCCGGGGCGGCCAATGTGTCTCGCATTTTTTTTTTTAAGAAATGGAAGTATTATATAGCGCTTACAACACGTTCAAGCGCTTTCACATGTATTTTGCTGTCACTAGGATATATCCACATTTTCACAAATTAAAAATTTGCCAGCCAATTATAAAGGGCGCACTGTACATGGTGGAGTATTGGCCCAATCGCTTTGCAAAAGAGATGGGCACTCTGTTTCTGTGTGCACAGATCCGTCCCATTTACCTTTTATGTGAGGATCTGCCAGGTACTGTCTTTTTAATTGAAAAATATGGAAACTGAACAATGCTTGTGATTAGATGAAAATTAAAAATTTAAAATAGTAAGTAAAAATTAATTTCAATCAAATTGTTTTTTTACAAAAATTAACAGCAATTAGACATTGGCCTACATAAAAAATATCAAGTAATTAAAGAGAAGTATAATGATAACTAAAACAAATAATAAATATAAGCAAATTCAACAAAAATATATCAAAGTGAATTGAAACAAAAAATAATACAAATTACAATAATAAAAAAAAGTAATGAAAAGACAGCAATTAAAAAACAAAATATTAAAATAAAATGAATAAAAATAAAAAAGCAATAAAACCTAGAGATGAAAACAAAAATGAAAAATACATTTAAGCATAATACAATAAAATAAGCAATTATAAAAATGGATGAAAATAGATGAAAAATAACCAAAAAGAAATGTTCTTTGGAGTAAAAGCATCCAAAATTATCAACAACAAAAACGAAAAGGAAACAACGAGAAAAAAATGACACCCCCCCCCCACACCCACACATGCGGAGAGAAGTTTTTGAATATATATATACATGTATAAATTATAGTGAATATTAGAGCTATATGGGCCCTACTCTAACTGCAGCCGGTGACGGTTGTGTGAACAAACGGGCAAAATTTTCGTTATTTTTATCGCTTTGGTGCGGGCGAATTACAAGAAAAAAAATTCTTATTCTCACCACCACGGTGCGAATTACAAGTAAAAGTTTCTTATTCGCATATGGTTAGCGAAATTACAAGAAAAAAATATTTATTCGCACCCCCACGGTGCGAATTACAAGAAAAAAGTTTTCTTATTCACACAGTTTCGGTGCCGAATTACAAGAAAAGGTTTCTTATTCACACCGCGACGGTGCGAATTACCGGAAAACATGCTTATTCGCACAGTCACGGTGCGAATTGACTCTTCCTAAGCTATATTTACATCATCGGTGACACAATACCATGATGACTGGGCAATCTAAACGCAAAGACTGGCATGGCACCGCAATGCCTCTAACTCGATCCATTTCTGATCCAAATATAGACACACGTTAAACTGATTGTAATCGGGGTTCTTCCTAAGCGTCTTGGGTATTCATGGTAGGTGATTTGTTACCTTTGGAATCAAAATGTGTGATTGGAAGGCCAACAAAAACTAACTTTGCATGCAATCACATTGGGTTCCGAATTTGAAACCCTCACTTGTTTACATCCGATTTCAGGTGATGAATTTAGCGTGCTTTTAATTTGGTTTTGTATTGAATGTACACTGTTTAAAGATGCTATATATGTTGACGGGAATTGTTTTTAGCTTCTTTATTTTCAAATATGTCATTCAAAACTCAGAAATCTTAGGGGGCCCTATAGGCAAAAGGTAGACGAGTTCCACCCAAACCTCAAACATATCAGTAAGTGTATTGGTTGTTGATAGGTAAGTATTAAACTTACCTCTTTTCTGTTCAACGTAGTAGTTCCGCATTACGATCTTGAAGATCAATGGATTTTTTGGGGTTGGCAAAATTTTGCACCATGTGGCAGTCCCTCGCAACGGCATGAACAAACATTGTTTTTTGCATGAAACAACTTGCATTTCTTTCTCTCTTTGATGACTGAGTGCGTTTTTATTATCAAATGATCTGAGGACAAAATTCAAAAATTGGGCTTGTTAACCAGATATTTTAGAAAATAATTTTTTCGACCTGTCTACGTGTAGGAGATAGGCAGTGATCTCAGTTACCATATTAGGAAAAAAATATGGGACTGAACACTGAGTCTAGGCAAAGGCTATATGCACGGACTGTCGTGCACAAAATCTCAATTGGTTATAATACATGACCACTACCCCAGGCTTATCATTAAGTCATAACACCATAGTCGTACACCAACTCAAATTGTAACTTATGCTAAAGCCATGCAATAATAGGCCTACGCAGTGGAATAATCGTACCTTTTGTAAGTGTGCTTAGATTACTCAACAGTTAGGCCCCAGGCCCACGTCAGTTGCCACTTTTTTCATCGTCACTTCTATTAAAAGTCACACAATCATGCGTCTGTTAATTACCGGCAAACTCAAAACTCCAGAAAAACTTCCCCTGCAAAAGTTAATCTCTATCGAACATAATACCCTTGAAAATACGCGCCATGGCCTACAGAGCTATGCGCTCTTTAGCCATTCGCACCGATACACTCTAATATCAAAACAGCCACTATTATAATATTATACACCCCAAAAACAATTGCCAACTCTGGTTGAAACCCTAAATGCATGGAGATGTCTCCTTTGTAGATATACCACTTCTAGGACCATGGTAAATCTGAAAATGGGTATGTCAGATTTTGCCACTGTGTATGGTATTTGTAAGTTTTTAAAATTTTATATTCACTGTGTATTTGTTATCTTATTTACCATTCAATGTTTATATAGTATTTAGTTAATACACATTCTTGTAAATAACGGGGCATTCTTGGAAATCAGTGTTCTTGTCACTGAAGGTGCTATAACCCTGCCTAAAGAAGCTTAGATAAAAATAGTGTTAAAACACATCTTAGACATTTCTCACTGCAAAAACTACATCCATCAACGAAAAAACGCGACCCTCCGTTCTGTATAAATTAGCTGCTTACTCAGGACAGAGATGAAGTTGATTTCAAGCATAATAAACATTAGCTCTCCTCTTTCGTGTTCCAATCTTAATTTAGGTTTTCTTCCAAGGTGACAAAATTGCTAAGTTTTCCAAACACACAGCCGCGGCCGGGAAGCTAGGAACAAGTCATTGTTTGACTACAGACACTGCTCAGAAAAACCACCCCTACGATTCAAAAGCAAGTAAGTGGTTTGCGCGGAGAGGACCTTCAAATTGTTGCCAAAAGGATTATCAAATGTGGTGAAGGAAAACCTGCACAAATCAACTGGTCAATTCCGATTTGTAAACGACCATCTAACACGATACCATTAACCTACTTCCATTTGCCTTAACATTGGAATGCCATGTGTCCGTCAGTGCATTTCATTTTACTGGATATCAGGACATAGTTACATTGTCATGCTTCTGGTGGGGACCATTTTCATGGGACAATCGTCACCTCTGAATGGTTTTCAATTGTCATTAACTGTGGATAAACCTTATCCCATGGGTAGTTGCGTACTCTGAAACAGGCGAGCTTTTAATTTGATATATAAACGTTTGCAAAGAGGAGCTAATCAAGTACACGTACGCCGTCGAAGATTCCTTGATGAATGAATTGCTTATAAATGACACATACTTAAAGGTCGGTGTGAAAGTAATCATAGTCGGCAGGTATCATAGTCCGGCTCCATAGACGACAACTGAATAAAGCGTGGAAACTAATGCTATGTTGAAGAGTCAACTGAATCGATTTCCCTATTTTCACCATTATTCCCGGACGTGAGCTCCGAAGGACTAGATCTCTGCCACACCGGCCTGGTTCTTGCCTGGTTGAAGGCAAATATATCCCACAGCAGACACAAATTGTTATTTTAAAAAAAATGATGAGTTTTTGACGGATGTGGGTTTTACCGCTCGCCCATTAAAAAGAAATATATAAAATAAATGATATTTTTTTTACATTGATCTATTCAGAAATTCAAGAGACATGAGGACATTTCCAGAAAGAAGCGCCCCATTTTTTTCGAACCCAGGGTTTTGCTATTTGGAATGCTACCAAAGTTTGAGATCACACAGGAAGCGAATAACGCCGCCGAATACGCATTCTCTATCATGGCTATGTAATAAGATAATGAGTTAGTATTTCTGTCGTGCACGACAGAAATTCAAGCAGGTGAATCTATTCATGTGACGATTTACGTAGCAGGCAAGTTCAAAACCAAGGTATGCGGTTTTCTTTGTTACTTGTTTGTTGCAATAAACCTTCCAACGTCTAGGTAGGGGGTTTGGTTTGGAACCGATTTAGTACAAGTTGAGAGAATTATACTAAAAAAAACTGAATTCCAAATTACAAAATATTAAAAAAGACATAACTTTAAAAAAAATGAAATCTACGAAAGAGTTCACCAGTATTTGAAGCTCACATTTCCAAAATGAAAAGTATAAAATAATAATAATAAGGCGATATTAGAGCGTCTTATGTCCACGACAAGGAATTTAACACTCCTTCCTTCCTTTCTTGCTGTTCCTTGTGTCCATGTTTGACAGCCATTGATGGCATGAATAATGACAACAATTGTAGCAGAAGCTACAATCTTGTTCATAGTCCTAATATGGCAGCCATGCAAGTGATATAGGGCTTATATAGGCTGAAACGCATGTAACTATAACTTTTTCCCTCCTCCAGCCCCCCCCCCCTCCCAAGTCCAGTGTTGAAAATAATATGCAGCGAAATTGACCAAAGTGGTCGTGTTCATGCAAATTGAATTGAGGTGGCGGGAACCAAATCTGCACAAAGTATTCCACAATTATGAACACGATTGTAGGATATAATCGGGATAATATCGATTAGAAATGGCGTACGCATAATCAATGAACCATAATAATAATTAATGGCAATATTTTAAGAATTAATTTTGCAGGTAAATAACCCATCATCAGCTGCCTTTGGCGTCTATTCCAGACACCTGCTCGAAATTAAAGGATTTCTTATTTGGCGCCGTCTGATCAGTTTCACAGGATTATGAAGGATTAATTGTAACGGGCAAGGACTTAATACGGGGGACTTAAAGGGGAATTAAAACTCTGTCACTGTCATGTCGCTTGGCACCGGACATTCTAGAGATCTTTAGAAACCAAACAGTAAAGTCCTACTTAATGAACTCAGTATTATTACCTTCTTTAAAATTGGATAAATGATTTTATGATGTTGAGAACAGCGCCTTGATAACCATTGAATTCATTAGTTGAAATTCTTTAAAAATGTGTGTGGAGAGTGTATTTTTTAACCAAGAGTATAAAATATCTAAATGAGGGGGGAAAATGGTGAATGCTTGGTGTTTGTAAATCCGTGATTGAATTTACTGAAGAAGAAGGAAACCGGAAAAGTGGATTGCAAGGTAAAAAAGGTCAAACATAAACAAATGTTTGAACGGTGTAATATTGCGCCTCAGTATTGGGAGCAGAATGCCATCAAATCCACCCCTTGTCAAAAAGTCTGGGGTTCTCCATTCTCATTGCCCACCCCCCTTCCCGACCGGGATTTCCACCTACGACTTGAATGATATATTGCAAGTTATAGGAACTAGATCTCTATTAACATGATAACGACATGTAATGTTGGTACAAACAAAGGGTCATTCAAAATGGTGATTGCCTTGTTAAAACCGTAATTTTTAGATTAGCTACACAACAACTAGAAGATAAAGTAATTGTCATCGTATTGGAAAGACATTAATAGGTTTGCCATTGTCAATACTAACTCAAAATGGAAAATGCGAAATCTTGATTTTGATCTTGATGAGTGCTAAATTAGTATAACACTGCAGGTGGAGTCAAACATGCAGGAAATGATTGTGGCATGAAATTTGTCTATATTCTTTTGGAGGTGTCTTTTGACGGCTATTGAATTGTTGCAGATAAGGTGGTGAGTCCAGTCTTTAACTGTTTGGGGGAAGGACAAGTATATGACTTGTAACAGTCTGTAACCAATATGGTCTGGTAACTCTTGCTGTGCTGGAGGCCGTGATGGACGGCGGACCGGCTGAAGATAGAATCCACCGGCAGAGATAGGAGGCCTTGTCTAGGCCTTTTGTAAGCTGACAATCTGCTCGCTTTCCTTATGCCTTTAGGTACCCGGTGTAAGTCTTGATGGTATTCGAGGGACACTACTAAACTTGAACTAATTATTTCCAACAAAATTTGCTTGGCTGCGTTGTATAGCCTCCCATTTTATTATTAGGATATATTATTAGGTTCTAGACAGCAAAGCAATGTAAATTCCAGTGTATTAAGTCCCCAGAGAGATTGAGTTGCATCATTGACCAAAAGCAATTTTTATATTGAGTGCAGTTCCAATCTTTCTTACCGTTGGTCAGAGTGTTAAGATCATTTGGAGTTGAATCTGGTAAACTGTTTTTGATATTACTACAAGAGTCGTCCGCAAAAGCCTTAATTGAGATACATATTGTTGGAAAGTTCATTAATTATAATGATACCACGAGAAGGCATATGTCATAGCACGTGACTGGGCACGCCCGAATTACTCTGGCAAAGGGCTCTAGCGTCACTCCGACAACGACCCTCTGGGTACGGTGGTAAGGGATGTTTGCAATCCAAGCATGTGTTTTGTTGCAAATGACCATTTATAGTGTTTTGTAAGTCGAGTAATGAGGTGCGATTGTTAAATGCATTTGAAAAGCCAGCATTTTATCTATTATTTGCAACCTATTTTGAGTGATTGTCGCAAGGTGTTGTAACTGTATTAAGATTGAGTAGTTCACAAAGTGATATTTCCTAACACTACGTTGTCTATCGGTAATAATAGAATATCTCAATATGCAACATGTATTTATGATGGATAAGGACACAGTACTATAGTTTTGATTGAAGCAATGGAAAGATCACCCTTTCTGAAAATTGGGGAAAATGTTTGGCACACCGCACGACGGCGGCAATAACTCTTATCCAAAGATTTTGGAAAATCACCACAGGCAGGGTGCTATTCATCAGTCGATTAACTTATATAGTTGGCAGGTATACCGTCGGGACCGGTAGCCTTATTTTGATATAGCTCTTTCAACAATTTCCAACTACCAAAACAAATCCATTGCAATAGAAATTTGGCATAGTTTGGGAAAATTGCTATGCTAGGAAAGACCTGTGCGAACAGTTTAAAGAAGAATAAGCTATTAGTCACACTCTTCCAAGCTCTTTGCAGGTCATTCATTATACTATCATGCCTCAAAAACAAAACAAAACACTCAAAACAATATAACTACCGCTGTGTTAAACAAAATTTAGTGGATTAAAAAGTATCACTTTTATTTTAACCGTAGATGATTGTACGACTGGCGCAGTCGCAACGGATTTTTCTTTCAAAAATGAACCTAACCACCATAAAATGTAATTGGACTTTTTGAACAAACATCTTATGAGAAAAAGTACATTTTGTAATTTTTTCTGTTAATAAAACGTGAACGGTAATGCATGTTTTGTTTGCCAACCATTTGACAACTGTTCAAAACCGAATTTGAATCTTCAAATAGCCCCAACTTTATCCACAAGTCGTATCGCAAATATAAAAATCTGCATCAGATGAACTCCTATAGTGAAGGTAGAGAGGTAAAGGGGACGGACCTGTGCCAATCTCTCTTTCGTAGCGATTATAACCAACTTCTCATAGTGCTGTAGAGGGCCGCTACAACTCCTCTAGAGCAACCAAGTCTGTTACCTTGCCATGCATTTTGCTCCTGGGTGAAGAGGGCGAAACACATTGACCAGCGGGGCTCGGACTCACAACCTTTGGCGTGTGGGTCGCCCGCTTTATATTCATTGGACATGTCCCTCCTATCCTCTTTTGAATGTTATTAAGTTTCCAATGAATGGCCTATCAAAGTTGTTGCAATAGAGCTTTGGTGCGGTGTTACAATGTTGAAATATTGGTAACCCTTGAACACGCATACTGAAATGTACAATCCCTGGATAACCAACGCTTTAACGGTAATATGACAATTAAACTATCGTCGCAGGAAGGAAAATGTTGAAAATCTCTCTGCCTTTTCAGAAATCTGCTCAGAATAAGGCAGTTAGAAATTCCCACGCCAATTCCATTGGAAATTAGCCATCCTATTGGTGTTGCTTCTAAGCCTTATCATCTTAATTTGAAAGACCAGGATTGGGACTTCTATCTGGTTTAACGCCGTGGTACATTATAGGAATGCAGTTAATAGGGATGAAGATCACAGTATACTCTTATCTACTGAGCATCGTTGAGAAAAAAAATACTACCCTTATGCCCTGCATCTACCATACTGACGTGTGTGATATCGACATCGTGTCGACGTTAGAATATGTCGATTTGAATACCGCTCTTCCCCAAAAATGGACACCACACGCAACAACAAAATATAAAAGCAACCAAACAACAACAAAAGCACAGGATAGAAGCTAAGAAGAAGCCCAGAACCCATCAACATAGCTATTGAAGGGAAAATATATTAATTATGAATGAAAGAAAATTCAGGATTGGGTAGGATGAATGCATGAAATGTTTTTTACTTTGTACAAAAGTGTAGCGCTTCGTTCATACCTCAGTCACTGCACTGTGTGTTGCATTGCCGATATATGGATTACTCCCTGCCGCAACTCGCTGCACGTTTGACATTCAACATGCAACAACAGCAATAACAACAACGTCAACAACAACAACAACAAAACACCAAAAACACAAGAAGAAGCCACGAAGAGCCCAGAATCCACCAATATGGCTATAGGGAATAATTAATTATAATAGATGAAAAGAAAATACAGCATTGGGTAGCATGATAGAATTAAGCATTTTTTCTTACTTTGCACGAAAGCGTATAAAGTGCGTTCATCATACCTCACTGCACTCATGTTGCTTTGACGAAATATCGATGACACTCTTCCGCAATGCTCTGCAAATTAATTATTGCGGTACATAAATGCAGTTTCTTTGGGAGAGACGGAAGATCGGGCGGCGATTTTTTTTTAATTTCAGGTTAACTACACTTTTTGTTTTAGAGATGGCTGGGGAAAACTTTCTGGTTACTCATAAGTGGGACATTTTTTTTGTTTTCATTTCCCTCCCCATTGTATCTAATGGTGCGTCCCCACAGTTAATACACCGCTTTGTGACCAGATACTAGTTCATCAACATATTCATTTAAAAGGTACATTCATTAATACCCAACTGTAGCTGCACCAAAAGTAAATCAAGGAATCTGACCGCGATGTTAAAGAATAAATTAAATCAGATCCCCAGTCTACCTATTATGCACCCGTTCGCTGTCGCCCGCTCGGATATAGCCTTTAATCACGCATTTCCCAAAACACAAACCTTTCAGAAAAGGTTTCAAGAAAAAAAGGAAAGAATATAAAACCGACTTGGGAAATCTATTAATAAGATTGTTGGTCGTGCAAAAAGTCGGGTACATCAAAGTAAATTTAAATCGGAAGATGGTGTTCCTATTGTCGATCCTCAAAATATATCAAATGCTTTTAACAATTTTTTTGTAGAGATAGGACCAAAATTAGCTCAAAAGATAAAACCCTACGGGCACAAAAAAATTATATGAATATCTAGACGAACCTTTACAAAAGTGTATTTTATGAAACCAATAGTTACTGACGAGGTTTTAAAGATCATTACTAAGTTTAATCAAAACAAGAGCCCTGGTCATGATGATATAAGAAAACTATACTGTAAAGAGGGTGGACAAAGAAATAACAACGCCTTTGACGAATATATTCAATAGTTCCATTTCTACTGGAGTTGTTCCAGACCAACTGAAAATAGCAAAAGTAGTTCCAATATAAAAGATGACAAAGAAGTATTTTCCAATTATCGACCTGTTCCTGTTCTTCCCTGTTTTTCTAAAATTCTCGAAAGACTAGTGTTTAATAGATGAATGGAATATATTGATAAAACCAAAATATTTAATGATAAACAATTTGGATTTAGATCAAATCATTCAACATATATGGCAATTATTGAATTAGTTGATAAAATAAGTAATGCAGTAGAACGAATGAAACTATGTTGGGAATATTTTTAGATTTGTCAAAGCGTTTGACTACTATAAACCAGACATATTATTGTATAAACTGGAAAATTATGGTTTTTCGAGGGTATGGTATTGCCCTTGAAATGTTTAAAAGTTACTTGGATAATAGAACACAATTCGTACGATATCAATCATGTGATTCAGTTAATCAAAATATAAAATGCGGGGTACCACAGAGCTCCAATCCTCGTTCCTTTGTTACAAATTATATGAAATGACATTGTAAATGCCGTTTCATTGTTAGAAGTGGTCTATTGCTGTGAACATCCTTCTGTACCTCTTTATCCGATATAGTCACAAAAATTGATGTAATAAATAGTGAATTACAAGAGATTAGCAACTGGTTCAGGGCAAATTATTATCGGTCAATGCGAGCAAAACCAATTTATCGGTTTTTGTTTGAATCTCCTGCTATACCATCTAAATATTCCACAAGAACTGAAAGGCAATGATTGTCAAGACAAAACGGGGGGTTTAAGGAATACAACCATATTTGAATGTTGTACTTGATAATGTGATATTGGAGAGAGTTTACGAGACCAAATTCTTGGGGTTATTATCGATGAACATCTTACGTGGAAAATCACATTGATCAAATATCAAAAAATATTTCTAAAATGTTTGGCTTACTCTCCAAACTAAAACACTTTGGTACTGACATGTATTATACTCTTAAATTTTTAAGCGCTAGTATTACCTTAAATAAATTATGGTATCTTAATATGGTGTAGTTCTAATAAAATCTATTTAGATAAAATATTTAAGTTGCAAAAATGGGCTGTAAGGACGATTTCAAATAGTCATTAAAGATGCCATACTGGGGCCATTATTTTCAAAATTCAATTTTTTGGGGAACTATTTGATCAGATAGAGGCGGAACTTGCAGTGTTTATGTACAAACACTATACTAGCCAATTACCAAAGCCTTTTGAGATTACTTACGTGTCAAACAATGCCCACATACATAACTAACCATACAGGGTGTCTCAGAAAGAATTACACCCTGACTATTGGTGACTATAACTTCAGAAGTGAGTATCACATTTGATAAATTTAAAAAGAATCTTAAACCACAATTATTTTTCAATATTTAATGTAAACAACACTCGATTCGGTTCAGTAGTTTTGAAGAAATAACATATGTACACATATCAATGGACACTTCCTTCCAAGTTTTGTAATAAATAGTCAGACAGAACAGGCGATAAATTATCAATACTTCTTTCATTTTCTTTTTCATTTTATTTCTTTAAAACAAAAATAATAATGATTGTTTTGCAACCAGTTCCACATAATATTGCACATAATTACAAAAGAAATTTACAAACAAGTCTTTCTTTTCCTTAAATTGAAGAAATTGAAGAAATGTCAGTGACATCTTCGGTCTTTTTGACAAATTAATGTTAATACCATGGCTGTCGCCAATCCAAATTCCTTTTTAATTTAATTTAAATTGCATAACATCCTGCAGCTTGCTCGAACATGTATGCTTTGAAATTTTTCTGTTTGCTAAGAATTGATTCAGATGTGTAGATTTCCGTTTTGATAAAAGGCTTCCAGAGTGTATATCCACTTCAACAAATGCAAAGTATTTGTGGACATTGTTAACGTCTGCAACTTTGTCTTTGATTTAACGAAGACTTCGTCCTGATGACTTGGAATTTCGTAAATTTTCGGGCGTTATCTCCGCCTTCCACAGCGACTCCTGTTCAAATTTTGACTTGTACCCGTTTCACGGCACTTCTTAACATTGTTCAGATTGTCTTCTTGCAAGTAGGATTTCTGTGGAATCTTAATCAAATTCCTTTCTGACCAAGTAATTTTATGAACCCAGTTTATCGTCGGCATATCTGAAACCACCAACGCCCTTTGTATGGGGACAAATGTTTTACCAACCATCTGTCTCGGCCAGTACTTCATATAACGCGAGTATAGATTAAAACGCGGGAATTATAATTTGCACTCAATCCATGTCCTTTATTATTTTAAATAGTAAATCCACCAGCTTAATTGGAAGAAGATGGTCTAATTTGAACTAAAAACTAATTGTGAATAATCTTATTGGTCATTTATCCACCGTTAAAGTATTGAGTACACTTCGCAATTCAGTACTATGCAGTTCACTAACATATTCATTCACATTTTTTCTACAGATTTTATTGGTGGTTGTTTTTAATAAAGATGATCATTCTTGTTATTTACCATGTTTTTGTGTTTCTGTTGGATTTTTGTTATAAATTTGTCACGGTAATGTTTTACTATAATAAAACGAAAAAATGGCATTGAACTCACAATATTAAACAAGGCCGGTTCTTTGGGCAATGAAAAAAGACAGCTTGAACAGATTAATCATCGGTAGTTGATTTTTGTGAGCAAATTGTGAGCACATTATTGTGAGCAAACTTGGAAGGAAGTGTCCCTTGACATGTGTTACATAATCGCTTATTTCTTCCAAACTACTGAACCGAATCGAGTGATGTTTACATTAAATGTTAAAAGGCAATTGTGGTTTAAGATTCTTTTTAAATTTCTCAAATGTGATAGTTACTTTTGAAGTTATGGTCGCCTACACTTAGGGTGTAATTCTTTTTTTTAAAAAAAAAAAAAAAAAACAACAACTATAATAATATTAATAAGAAGAAGAAAATGTTTCCGATCGCGCTGTGAGAACATTCTGGACCAAAATTATGGAAATCATTGAGACAATAATACCAAGACGTGTAAAAATATCAAGTGTTTTAGAAATCATTTTCAAATCTCTACTTATAGCTTGCTGATATGAAATGAGTTGGGTGGGGAATGTCTTGTTTTGTGTATGTGATAATGTGTGTCTTTGTTTGGTTTGTATGAAACTTAGGTTTTTTGGGGATGTTCACATCTGGCATTATTGGCCTTTCGATCATCTCCTCAATATCATTGTCCTTTTGTGTCTTTGTAAGATTTATATGATGATATTGAAATAAAGTTGATTGATTGATTGTTAAAATATTAAGCCTACCAGCGGGGTTTAATTAATAGACACAAACCAGGTAACAAATAGAGCTGTGCAATTCACTAGGGTTCTTTGACCATTATTTAAAGACATTGCTTTTATTCTATAAAATACCACTCGCGTCACCACGTAAGTCTTTATGAAATCTATATTTAGAGATGACTAACAGCTAAAGCGCAAAGATATTCATCACACCTGGGAACTTTTCAAAGTAAAGAACAAAGTACGAAGAAAAACTTTAAAATACAAAGCAGTACATTTGTGGAATGGTTGTTTTACAAATCTGAGTCATAAAACCTGTAATATGCTAACCTCGAATCCAGGTTCAGATTGTCCAGACGAGTCCCGCTTGGTTTGGGGTACAAGGTGATTCATCTTTGGGCCAATTGCGCGTAATAATGGAGGCGGGCAATTAATCAAACGATCAATGAAGCCTTTTACCGAGTCGGCTAATCAAAATCATTGAATTTATGTGAAGTATTTAAAAAAAAAATAGGACCCAACGCGTTGCAAGTTAGCTGGCAACGTGCTGGGGATTTCACAACGCATTGCGAGCTTCACAACGCCATGGGAATGCTCCACCAACGCGTTGCCGAGGTCAAACAAGGCCATACGGCTCATAACGTATTGCTGCAACACGTGGAGAAGTCGCAACGCCGTTGCAACAATTCACAACGGCGGTTGCCGAAATCCACAACACCGTTGCGGTTTCGGCCAATTAGAATGATAAAATTTGTGTGAAAATATTTCAAAAAATAAATCTCACTAAGCGTTGCGACCCTCACAAACGCGTTGCTTACCTTGCAACGCGTTGCGCCAATAGTTATGACCCTTATGGCTTTAAGGACGCGTTGTGAGTTCACAACGCGTTGTGAAACTCGCCACGCGTTGTGCGATTCCACAAAGCGTTGCCAAATACTTTGCAACGAGTGCGGTCTTCTATTATTTGAAAAAACAATACGTTAAGAAATTTAGCATTCTGATAGCCGACACCGCAACGCGTGTGACATTTCGTAACACACGTTGCGACTTTATCCACAACGAGTGGCAGGCAATACGTATGGCCTTTGTGGGCTGCGATACACGGGGCTGCAAGAATTACAGGACTGGTAAGCGCCACATTTAAAGACGACACAAAAACAAAGTACAGCACAGGTTTGTACGGAACTTTTCTTGAACATCTATCTCAAGATCAACCCAAGGGCAATGGACTGGCCGACCTGAATTTGATGATTTAACAGTACTTTCCACGTGAGGCGTGGATGATGATGAAATTCATTGTCCGATTAACACTTCATCTGACAAGTTCAGTTAGCCAGAGTATATCGCTATTCCTACATGTGTCTCTTCTTACATCTAAGTTAGCAGTAAATACCACATAATCCAAGTTTGTATATTGCATGACACTCTGCCTTGAGACAAGCAAATTTTGGGTGGTCAAATAATCTAGAAATAGGCGGAAACCCGTTTTTCACGATTACCCGGCTTTCGCGATTGCCACATGATTCAAGCCTGTGTGTTGCATAACACTACATGTAAATCTATATATAAAAGCCACTACGTCTGTCACGATGTCTCTCTCTCTCTTTCCGCCGCTATTACATCCTTCAAATTTGGTGAGCCTTGATTCCAAAAGCCTTAAACATAGACACCAGAAAAATTGTTTGTTTCCTAGCCGCCTGAGATTTTTTTTCATTTGGCACAGAAGGTATCAAAGGTAAAGGTGCTTGTTCCGATTTATGTCTATTGTGTTCTCTAGCAGTCTAGACTACTTGATATGAGAGCTTGGCACTTCCAAACACTCACCACCAACTATCGTGGCAAACAAACTTGCGGTTTTGATGGCAGAAGCCAGGGTTGCACAAAGTGCGGGAGCAGGGAGCACGGTCCGCTCCTGGGATAATGAGGTGAAGGAGTGAAATATAAGTTGAAGAGAAAAATTGCAAGTTTGGGTTAGGATCTGTGTTTTGCTGGTTGCACAGGTATAACAGCAGGGTTTGTTTTATTACTTTCCACAAAAGCTCAAGCCCAGGTCAGTATACTCTTCAATTGAGAATGATTGAAGTCAGCTCAAAGTTAGCGAAGTTATGTGGGGGGGGGGGGGGGGGCAAGCATATTAATTAAAGTAAGCAAGTCACCAGCTAAAGTCAAAAGGTTGCGAATGTCAGCCCTTTGTAAATGTTAAATTAACATCACAAAACACCATGATAACATACATATTCGCATAAACAACTATTGCCACATCTGAATTATAACATAACAAATTAGGTTTATATTTTATTACATGCGCGTAGCCGGGGAGGGGGCTTTCTCCTGGACACGAACGGGGCTCTACCCGGAACCCCGACGGGTCCGTTAAACTGCCCTTGGATCCCTGCATTGTGGTTTTGACGTCCGACCCCGTTCGCTGGGGAATAATTCAACCGACCGTCCTTGACCAAGGACGTACTACTGGACTGTTGCAAGCAATATCATAGCAAGAAGGAGTGGGTATCAGGGACCTCACTGGTCATGGTGGTTTTGCTGCGGGCGGGGGGTTATGACATAATTGATCAGTTGGAAGTGCAAACAATCTATTAATTAGGTTATATAGTAAATTCTGAAAGTGCATCACTGTGTCTTTACATCAACAAGTCGTTTCGGTACGACTATAGACGTCCTTGTTTGTTGAAAGAGATTTAAAATGTTGGCAATAGCAAAAAAGTATCACATAAATTCAGCTCGGTTCTGCAAAACGGTATTTAACATATTATGGTTAACAAAAAGGACACTCAAAGCAATTCTTTGTATCAAAACAATCTTTATAAAAAATGTCAGGGTGCACTATGGGACAAGTTTTTGCGTTAGTGTCAAAATGAGCCGAATTTTGATGCATTAGTGTTTAGGCCCAAGAGACAAACATCCTGTGAACCCTTAACTAACGACTTGGGGTGAGCACAAGCGTAATCTCGTGCTGCGTGCTGCAACCATTCACTCTGATGCATTCGGGGAATAAAAAGGCTTCAATATTCATAAGGCCTTCGATATTATTATGTTTACCGGTTTAAGGGTGCCTAGGCTAGGAAGGTACATGAATTTATGAATGCCTTTATTGATTTTATGATTTATGGGATGTTTGATTGCCCAAGTCTCAATGTCTTGCATAGGGATACCAAATAAACAAATATTTAGTAGAGGAAACCCGAAGAAAGTTACCTTCGATTCAGTACTTATCCTCTAAATGCGTTAAGATTTCTACTCATTCATTATCTATGTTGACGGCAATTATTTGTCTCTGCAATTTGCAAGTACGGTGCGCCTTCACGGCTTGGTGTTTTTGCCATTTGAAACCGCCAGGGTTTCACACGCTGTCTCAGTCACTATTTGATTAATGTGATCGGTAGAAAGAAGAAGTTAGTTGAAGATTTAAAGGTTATTGAAAATAACCTTGCATATTGCAATCGCACGCAAATCCGTTATATTGAAAAATAAAACGCCATAGTGCATGTGTTCCTTGGGCAATTTTATTACGCGGGCCCTGGATAGATCGATTTTTTTCTATGTATGGGGAAAACTCTCCAAGGCACCGTTTAACGAAGCACCGTATTGCAAATGGCAAATAGAGAATACGTTGACAAGCTAAACCAAGTTACATTTTGCAATGTTCTGTATTGATTTGATTTCATGTTATGGCTCTTGGACTTAAATAATAATAATAGCACGAAAAATGTTTACTGTCAACTAACGTAGAGAGATCGAAATCCGATCCAGACTCCACTGACTACCATTTGAATGTCAAGACTTGTAAATTGTCCCCCCAATATGATGATCTAGGCTTTATAGCATTTCCCCTCCGTTTTAAAACATATCCGGGTTGTTCTGACAACCTTTGGTTTTTAATTCATGGCCAAATCCTCAAAATGATATACAGGTTTGTTCTGACCAACATGTGCTTATTCATGAACCACACAAAATCCTAAAAATTATATCCAGTTGTTCCTGTAACCATGTGTTTTAAATTCATAGCCACAAAATCCTCACTAATATTCCGGGTTGTTTTTGAATAACCATTTGTTTTAACTTCATGCCACAAAATCTTAAAATGATATCCGTTGTTCTGACAACCATGTGCTTTTAAATTCATGACCACAAAATCCTAAAAATTGTATCCAGGTTGTTCTAGATAACCATTGTTTTAAATTCATGGCCACAAAAACCTCAAAATGTTCCAGGTTGTTCTGACAACCATGTGCTTTTAATTCATGACCACACATCCTAAAATTAATCCAGGTTTTTCTGATAACCATTTGCTTTTTCAAAATGCATGGCCACAAAATCCCGCAAAAATGGTTCCGTGTTGTTTTGATACCATGTTTTTTATTCAGGCCAACAAAATTCTCAAAATGATATCCGGATTGTTCTGACAACCATGTGTTTTTAAATTAAAAAAAAACGCGTGTTTTTTTGTTTTTTGATTTTGAAAAAGCTTTTAAATTCATGACCACAAAATCCTTCAAAAATTATATCCAGGTTGTTCTGATAACCATGTTTTTTAAATTCATGACACAAATCTCAAAATTTGATTATACGGGTTGTTTCTGGAAAAACATTGTGTTTTTAAATTCATGGGCACACCAAAATCCTTTCAAAATGATATCCAGGTTGTTCTGATAACCATGTGTTTTAAATCAGGGCACAAAATCCTCAAAATGAGATCCGGGTTGGTCTACAACCATTGTTTTTAAATTCATGGCCACCAAATCCTCGAAATGATATCCAGATTGTTCTGACAATCATACACAAATAGAAATAGAGCTAAATTTTCAGGGAACCAGGTGCATGCAAGTGTATCCTTCGTTAGGCTTGATGATCGGAGGCCAACACTTTGGAATAAGAAAATTCCTCTTTATAAACATGAAAACTATAACATACAGAAATACACTAAAATTGATTTCATTTTGACTCCTCAATAGCTGTTTTTTTAGGGCTTTAATATGCTAACCTGTAACAAGATTTCACACATTTCTCAAAGTTGGACAACATAACAACACCATCACAGTAATGCATTAAGCAGGAGGATAGTTGCATGTGGTACCATGGTGTGTAATCATAGCAAATATGCAAATGAGCTCATTAAGTATGAATTAAAATTATGACCAGTGCAGGGGAATTACTTGAAAGTGCTACGCTACCCACGACCAATTTTTGGTGTCAAATTAAGATATTGGGATCTGGGAGAAAAGTTCACCTTTTTAGTAATGAGCCAATCAGAACAAATATGGAATGAAGCTCATATTGATAACATAATGATGACACAAAGTGCAGAAGTATTACCTTACACGCACCAATACCCACATATCAGTTAGGTCAATTTTATATTGGTCTCTTGAGAAAAAAACAGCTTTCTGGTAATGAGCTAGTGGATTTAATTCTAGTACAGGAAGAAAAAAAACTGCCGACATAGATGCATGAAGCAGGAGGAATGTTGCACATGGTACATGATGGTGTGTATACTCAGAGCAAAATTCTAATGAGATCATTAATTGCATATAAAAGATGATGAAGCAGTGCATGTAGATTACTTGAAAAGTGCCACTACCACATCGTTACAGCGTTTGTTCAAAGGTATTGGGATATTGAGAAATTCACCTTTTTAGTTTTTTTTTTTTAAATTTCAAATGAGTTCATTCATATGCAAATAATGATTGACACAGGGCAATGAAAACCAATTGAGGCATGAAACCTACTACCCACAATATTAAGTTTGTAAGAGCCAATCCAGAGCAAATATGAGCTCCAGATATGATAAGGTCATGCGCCATGAGTTGGGGATAGGAAAAGGTGGAGTGTTACATTTTCAAAATATTTGCAACTTTTTGTTATTTTTAGAACAGAAAAGGTATTTAAGCGGGTTTATGTTTCATTTAATAGGCAATTATTTAGCTTGGAAAACAATATTCAATTTGTGCTATGTTACAATTTTGGAGATATCGTAATTTGAATGGTTCAGTGTCAGGGGTGGAGATGCATACGGATGAAGTATGGTTAAAAGTATAGGGATTTTGCATTCAGGGCTTTTTGCATTATTTTGTTCCTTATCTTTGCAATTCAAGCCAGGTATTAAGATATAAATAAATCTGGGGGGAGTTTGTTATTATGTGGCATTCATTTAGCTATGATAATAGTTGCAATTTTACTACCTTTCATTGTGAGGTAAGGGTTTTTCCCTATACGATGCTGTACAAGGTTTGATATCTGGTGCCTAAAAAGTTCTGTGTAGGAAAACTTTTTAATATCCTACCCACAGCAAAAGTATACATTTTCAGAAAGGAAATTTGATAGGAATGCAAATATGCCACCCTTTCCCTATGGCGGATCCAGATTTGAAAATGTCAAAATTACCGGGGGCTGAAAGGCTATAACTGGTCAAAAAAGCTCAAAATGGGCTGATTTGCAGATTTGCCAAAATTACCAGGGGGCGCGCACCCTCCGCCCCTCCCTGGATCAGCGCCTGATTCTTCTGGAGGTGGTTGTTTAAAAAGTTAGGATGATGTTAGTCATAACACATATAATATTTAAATATGTTTTTGAACACCCTTCGAATCGAAGGCAAACAATTTCTTGTTAACAAGTTTCCTTTTTGAAGGCTTATACGTCCCACACATCTCAAGGAGTTGTATCAATATGAGAATTGAGGGAACAAATTTAATAATGTTACAAAATGTTGTATTTTTACACCAAAATTTCACTTTTTGTGGCACCCTGTATATTAACATACAAGTTGCATATGGTATCCATTACATGTTCAGTTTACAACAATATGTGATGCGATTCGGGAAAACCCCGCCACATGGTGGGAAATTTATATTTTGAGTTTTATTACTATCACTGCAGTGGTTGAAAATAAGTTTCCCTAACTGTTTCGTTTTCTTGATCCACACCATCAAAAGTTATGCCTTATACAATATGACAAAAAATAAAGTACAATATAACGATTTTAAGCTATTTCTTATTTTTTCAAACAATAGCTAAAAAATAATAAAACACTTAAAAAAAAAACAATTGATTTATTCTCATTTAAGTGTGAAAACGTGTAATATTTTGTAGTTTTAAGATGTAACACATCACATTGTGCCCCAAAGCATGGCGCATTGTATAAAGACACAGCTGCATTTAATTAGTAATAAGCCACTCAGCAAATATGGAAATTAGCTCATATCTGCAGTAATATAAATGATGACACAGTGCATGGGTTATTACTTGCATGCACCACTACCCACACACCAGTTTTGTCAAATTTGTGAATATAGGATCTGGTATAAATTCACCCTTTTAGTAATGAGCCAATCAGAGCAAATATGCAAATGAGTTCCATTAATATGCATAAAAAAGAGTGACACAGTGCATGGGTATTACTTACATGCCCATACCAACAGGACTTGGTCAAATTGGTATTGGGATTAATAGAATTCACCTTTTTAGTAATGAGCCAATCAGAGCAAATATGCAAATGAGCTCATTAATATGCATTAAATATGACACAATGCATGTGTGTTTACTTGCATCCACACCACTACCATACCAAGTTTCAACAAATTGTGGTATTGGGAATTTGGGATCTGGTTTAAGTTCACCTTTTTAGGATAAATGTGAAAAGCAGTGAGAATGGTAAGAGAGACTTTGCACAGTTCTTGGGGAATAGAGCGTTAAAAATTGTTAAAGCAATAACGCACTTTTTTGAAGAGTGAAACCGATTTCAAAATTTGGGATTTTTGCCAGTGTGTTGGTAATGGTCTAGTAAAACTTACCTGCGAGTAGTAAGTGAATGCTCAAACAGGCGTATTAGTCCTAAAAAGAAGCGATTTGTATTAGAAATTAGGATCCCTGATTGTGATTTAATGGCGGAGCTGAAACGATAATTTTTATGCCCGTCCATGATGAAATAGTGCCATCTGATGAAAATGATCTCTAGCTTGACTTGCCTGAAAACCGACGGGGAAGAAGAAACTAATGGATGAGCGCCACACATTGGAACGGACGTTGCCGAAGCTGTGAATGATTATCGGAGGTCCTCTCCGATATTAATATTCTAATTACCAAAATTCCTTCTTTTGCGACATAGAGAGTTTTAACTCGCTTCTACCATCACAGATCTGTTTAATATTATGCACTTATTCATAAAATGCCCGGCCCATGGTGCCGGGGATGGCCCGGTGTCATATAATACGTGTCCGTGTCTGCTGAAGTGTCCTAACCACCCATCTGTCTATTGGTTCTCCATTGAGTGCTGTATGCGTCATTTGTTTCAACACTGTACCCAATGGTTCGTCTACAAGGTCACGGTTTATTCAGTACATATTGCTATGGTGGCTAGGATACTCTCTCATGGGGGTACTCTCAGTTTCTTTACAACAGGTGACTGGTACCTGGGGATAGCCGGGAGTGCCCGGGTGTGTGCCCGGGTTGACAAGGAGTATGTCGGGACTTGTTCATGGGAGTTAAACGCATGTCAAAAAAGCGGGATTTGGGTTTGGACAACGAAGCGCACGTTTCTAAAAAAATGATAGTTATGACAAAGCTAAAATACACGAGATTGAACTCCGCTAATCATAAATGAATACACAATCGGTTTTGACGCATTTTCCCGGCTAGCAGGGGTCAGGACTTGGCCGGGGTTTTACATAAAAATGTGTTGAAAGGCAAGTCCCGGCCATCCCCGGGGGTACCGGGGCCGGGGCCTTTTTTGATAGGTGCATTACCAATGCAACTGTGCAAAAATTCAAAAATATCCGAAAAAAAATTGAGATTCTCTTCAAAAAAATGTGCTGTTATTGATTAAGCTAGAGTAAAACCGAGAGAGAGGCTGCCCATGTTTTCTGGGGAATAAGTGCGGGGAATAAAAAGTTGAAATATCCGAATGTGGACTTTGGCCTACACACTGTCGTCACAGATGCAGTCGCAGTGATACTAGGACCTGTGTACAGTATCATCTATAGATCGAGGGCAGGGGTCTGATGTGTTACAGGTGGAGACAGGGACGAACGGAGTCATTACCACAGATTCGGATTTGCTTATGCAAATTGCAAAAATCCCTCATGCCCTTTTGGACCAGGGGATTTAAAAAAGACTTCCAGGATTGTGGTGTTATATGAACGGAATAAAAAAAAACCACGTTGTAAATGGCCAAATCGGGGATCGGATCACCTGTACCTTACCTAAATCTCAGTGAGTGTTTGTTTTGTCGTGAAAAGGGCATGATTAAATTGTCCAATTGACAATACAAAACCTCAACTGAAACCAAAAAAAAAGGGGATTTGCAAACGATGTGTGTCTGCAAGGGCTGCACTAGCTTTTAAACGCAGGGTCAAAACCTCGTTATTTAGACAAAGCACCAGACATATATTTGTGCACCAAAACCTTTAAAAAAAACGGGGGTATATGGCACAGAGTGACGGACAGACACATTGGCTATTACCTTATGCCGAATCAATGATTCTTGTTTCAGATGACCATTGTGGGATGCAAAACAAGGGACAGATGTTTGATAATTTGCCCTTTTGATCCCACAATGCATCATAATATGATGTCAACAATGGATACACACGTCCCAAAATCAGCTAATCCGCCTGAATAAAAATCCTGACAATGACACCCACCAATGGATACCAAGAGAAATAATTTAAGGCCAGGGGAGGGGGCACTCACATCTTAGAAGCCATCATATACTCGCTGTTAAGATGCCCTTTGAAAGCATTAATTCTTGTCACCCAAAGACCCATTTTTTTTTTAAATTTCAACCAAAGCCCTCTGATTTTTGAAAAAAATGTTAACCACTGTCACCCAAAGATTTTGGGAGAAACGTTTGGCAAATGTGTCATTCGGAGAGCCCAAGTTCGGAGCCAAATTTGGCTGTCTCTCACCCAAAGACCCATATTTTTCAGTCCTCTGTCACATAATGAACCCGGTTTGGGAAGCTCGGAGCCTTGACCACCAATATCCATTTGCCCCGTTTGAATCCCACAATGCATAAGCATATGAATTTGATCAACAATGGTACACACAGTCCAAATCAGCTAATCAGCTGAATAAAAATCTGACAATGACACACCAAAGCCCTCCCATTTAGACTTATCGAGACCCAAAGAAGAATTTTAAGCACGGGGGGGGGGGTGGGGTGGGGGGGGCGGGGGAAATCACATCTTAGAAGTACGGAGTTATACCTCGGTGTTAAGGTCACAGGAAATGAGATGATTAAACCTACTCCAAATCTTTATTCGGATATCCATTCAATAAAACAGGGCCAGAAAAAAGGAATGACACCTAACCAGTGGACATCATTAGTGAAACTATGATGTTGGGGCATTTTGGATGTCTCTCACCGAACTAAAGGACCCCTATTTTTTCAGTCCTCTGTCACCGAAGTGCCATGGGGATTGGACGCGCGAAGCCTACACCCAATCAGTTCGGGCACTGGGATCAACCATTGTGCCTCATATTAAATCAACCGCTGGGAATCAATGTTTGAAATTTACACACACCATTTCTTGTGCATAAACAAAAAAAAATTAGGTGCTAGGATCAGGAAATAACACCAGGACCACGAAGCGCACTAAATTGCAAACACTGTAATGCGGGTTGCGACGCGATTCATACCCTGGAAACACGTACTGCGGTCCTGATGAGAAAGCCCTGCCCTGGACCTGAATGGCCCCGGGGGGGGGGGGGGGACTCACATCTTAGAAGCTAAGGTATACATTGATGTTTAAGGTCACAGAAATGAGATGATAAACCTACTCCAAATCTTTAAAGGATATTCCATTCCATAAAACAGGGCCGAAAAAAAGAATACAACTACCAGTGGACATCATTAGTGGAAACTATTGATTTTGGGGCAATTTGGCTGTCGCTCTAAAGACCCCTATTTTTTCATCCCTCGTCACCGATTGCCCATGGATTTGAAAGCGCGAGCCTAACACCCAAATCCATTTCTGGCACTGTGATACAAACACACTTTGCTCCTATTAACATCAAAACGCTGGAATCAATTGATTGAAATTTTACACAAACCCTTTTCTTGTGCATAAACAAAAAATTAGGTACTAAGATCAAGAAAATACACAGACACGAAGCAATATAAAATTGCAAACATTTATGCGGGTCTGCGAACTGCGTTATTCATACCCTGGAAACACGTACTGCGGTCCTGATGAGAAAAGGCCGGACATGAATTGCACCGGGGGGGGGGGGGGTCTTCAATTTGGTTTGGGTAGGGACTGCCTCCAGGAATCAGAAGTGGACCCGCACTTGTTGTACTCTCCTTCATTGAATAAATGACCCAATTTATACCAGAATTACCTTTCGTAACAGCAGAACCGCCAAATCAAAAACCCCGGGCAAAAAACCAGCGTGGTCTTTGCTTCGGACTTGGTGTGCAATGTTGGAGGCCGGGACGAAAGTCACATGAAAACAGCGGCGACGCCCGGGGGCAGGCGTAAACAAACCGAGATTACGATAATTATGATGACTAAAAAGTTTTCGTCCATGAGCTGCCATAATCAGATTTTCCGTTCGTAGCACCCAATTAGTGATTATTTAGTGAATTAGTGAGTATGGTTTCCACCCAGAAAAGATGCACCTTGAAGGTGTCCTGCCCATTTCAACATGCCCGGCCTTGTGTATGTAAAACCGCCATTATAATTCATTTACAGATATAATTTTGTCCACGACTACACGATACCAAGTTTTTAAAAGCATGAAGGGGGCTTAACATCTAGGCGTCCAAGTTGGCCGCCGAAAGGAGCATATATTTTGCTAAATGACTTAAAATGGCATATTGTTGAAATAAGAACCGGGTGATATTTTGGGAGAGAGATCCAACAGAATTTATGGCACTTTATATTTTACGCACACTGTTGCTAAGAGGGCCGTAATTTATTCACTCTAGGGTACGTAAATCAGGAAGAAAAGGCAGCCCTACTCATCTTTTCGACGATTAAAAACAACACTTTCGTTACTGACCCTAAGATCATTTTCAAGACTGTTAAAAATATTAAAGGGGCGTATGACTTGTCCTAGGAGTGCCGGTACTATAGTGGTTACAACTTGGGCCATATAGCCTTTAAACTGACTCTATATAGTTCATAGGAAGGACAACAACTCATATCAACCTGATTCAATAAAATAAGAATAAATGGGCTGTGGTCTGTATTTAAGGACTAGGGACGTCATGGTTATGAAGAAGTGAAAAAAAATTGTCTATAGGTAGGAGGAAAATTTAATATGGTGACCTTAAGGCTTCTTTCGAGACCATCAAGTGCTATTTTGTTGACTTGTACCACAGGCTCTTCTCTCTCTCTCTCTCTATGCCTAGAATCTAGCTTTCTTCCAGCGTCAACTAGTGTTTGAGTGGTCTGCAATTATACAGAAGTACGAGAGAAAATGAGGAAAATGTTATCAATAGTTTCGTTATGTTGTTATTATGTCGGAAAAGATGTGCAGGTGGTGTTTTTTTGTTTATCTTTGATTTAGTCCCCGGAGCGGGTATACCCGCCGCCATCGTGAGTTATGATCATGTCCACAATACACAATGTCATTAAATCTTTTCTGTTTGTGCTCTAAAAATATACTCGCATTCGTTACCCCATTATTTGCAATTTGGTACATTTAACAAAAGGGCCTCCTACCGGCGGGCCCATTCTTGGACACTTAAATATTTAAGCCCACTTAAGGAAGGTAGAAACTTTATTTCGTTCAGTTCTGGATAAAATTATATCTATAAGGAAGATACAATAGTAGTTTTTAATAATAAAACAATGGTGGCCATTTTGAAATAGGCAGTACGCGCTAATGTGCAATGCAACTTTTCGGGGCGGAAACATACCTAATCCTAGTCAGGGGGACACCCCCCTTCAAGGTGAATATTGGAAAATTACTCACCAGGTGGGTGCAACAACATCAACAACTCGAAGTTAAGACCCGTACAGAAGCGGGCTTATGGACTATTGCAAAATCAATACGATGTCGAATTCATGCGTAGAGGACTACGTTAACGGACCATATTTCACCATCGCGGATGCGTACCCAAAATTATACCAACACATCAAATCAATACCGATAATTATACCCTATGTGTGCAAACAAGGGGTCATATTTACAGTGGGAAAAAAGGGGTCATAGTTTATACCAGACGGCTGATTGCGACCCTATCCAGCGGCAGTCTCCGTATAGGCGTTTTGTAATAAGAACCCCCCCCCCCCGCGGGCATTGGCCAGCCTAACTATGAATTGATATAGAATAATGCGTGCGCAACTGCAAGTAACAACTACCGCAGACACAGTGCGTGAAGTATGCGCAGTGCAAGTTGTCTGAAACTGTCAAACTCACGGCCATAGGAAGTCGATGTCAATGAAATGCCCATTGAATGTGGATTGGAGCAAAAATTTACCTCATTTTCTCTTAAATGATAAAGCCTGCAATATTTTCACAATAGCCATGTTCTATAATATAAGGAGAAACACTTGGCAAGGTAATTTAGTAGCATAGAAGTGCACGGTGTGTCTAATCTTCATGGAAAAATTAATTTCGTGTCACTCAGTTGTAATGGCAGTGTGTATGACTCTTTATAGAAGAGTCGCTGTTGGGACTATTGTCTGAACACATGACATGTGAAAGAGGACGTCATACATTAAAACGGAATTTCCATTCACACGACCGCGGATAAACACCCGTTCGGTATACCCATCATATGTACCGGCGTACGCGACTGGTTCATACGCGTCACGTGACCATGTTAAATAACTGTTTATACCTGGCTGCCGTGAACGAAAAGGGCCGAAAGGGTCAAAATCATGCAATTTTAGACTGGAATTTGATATGTAATGATTTAATTTTGTGCCGTAGAGTTAGTAAAAAGTACCGGTATCTCGTTCATACCCAAAATACTATGAATGAAACCCCTAACCCTAATGGAGAAACAACATATAATAATGTTTTTATACTTTTGCAGATGAACATATCCCTCATCTCGGGATTATTTTAGTATTCTGCCAACACTTTTAACATAGTGATACACGATTTAGGGACAGAAAATATTGCTATGTTCAGCCAAACAGCAAATATTGCAGTGTTTCGCAACATAGCAAAATGTTGCCCTCATGTTTAGAAAATATAGTCCCTGAATTTTATTTCTTATGTGTTTCTTTTCGGCTTTGCTGTGTTTTTAGGTGCTATGTTAAGAAATTAAGCCCTGATTTTTAATCTATGTATTTTCGTTGCCGTGGGTTTTAGGTGCTATATTTAGAAAATATAGCTCGGAATTTTCTTTCTTATGTATTTCTTTTTCCTTTGCTGTGTTAGGTGCTAGTTTAGAAAATATAGTCCCGTATTTTTATTCTTATGTATTTCTTTACTGTGTTTTAAAACCTAAACACAGCAAAGAAATCATACGATAAAAATACGGGCTATAATAATCTAAACATAGCACCTAAACACAGAAAAAATACATAATCCAAATTTAAAAAAATCAGAGCTATAGTTTCTAAAAATCACTAAAACACAGCAAAGAAATACATAAGAATAAAATCAGGGTTTATTTCTTACATGGCACTTCTACAAAGCAAAAAAATACATAGAATAAAAACAGAAGCGTTATTCTCTAAACATGCAGCTAAAAACGCAGCAAAGAAATACTTAAGAAATAAAAATCAGGCTGTTTGTCTTTAAAGAAAATATAGCCCTGATTTTTATTTCTTATGTATTTTCTTGTTTGTTTAGCTGCTATGTTTAGAAAATATAGCTCTGTTGATTTTTGCATTTTTGTCTTTGTTTGGTTTGTTTAGGGACTAGTTTAGAAAATACAGCCCCCCCAATTTTTATTTTTTCTTTGCTGTGTTATGTTAAGGGCTATGTTTATACCAATATAGCCCTGACTTTTATTCTTATATATTTCTTTGCTGCTAGCTGCTATGTTTAGAAAATTAGTCTGATTTTTGTTTATTTCTTATTCTTCTTTGCTTTGGTTAGGTGCTAGGTTAGAAAAATACAGCCCCGATTTATGTTTTCTTTGCTGTGTTAGGTGCTATGTTTAGGAAATACAGAGCTGGTATTATTTCTTATGTATTCTTTGCTGTGTTTAGGTGCTTATGTTTAGAAATATAGCCATTATTTTATATCTATGTATTTCTGTGCTGTGTTAGGTGCTCTGTTTAGAAAATACAGCTCTGAATTTTTATTGCTTATGTATTCTTGGCTGTGTTAAGGTGCTATGTTTAGAAAATAAGGTCTGATTTTAATTCTTATGTATTCTTTGCTGTGTTTAGATGCTATGTTTAGAGAAATATAGGTCTGATTTTTATTTCTTATTATTTTCGATCCTGTTATATGTTGCGATATTAGAAATACAGCCCATTTTAATTTCTTAGCTTTCTTTGCTATGTTTCCTAAACATAGCAAAATTTCTTCCCTAAAATCATGCAGGTATCCACACTTAGATTTGAAATTCGGCACCCTTAGCCTCTGCCTTAGGGAGTTAGGCAATTAGGCCTTACTCCAGTTACTCTCAGTACGACTCCTCAAACAAAAACATTGCGGGTTATTCCCATGAACGTTGCCGGGAATCGTAGGGGTTGGCAGAATACTAAATTCTTTCCGACCGGCACTGGATGAAGATTCCCAAACCTGGACAAACCTGGCACAATGTCAGTTGATCCACTAAAGAAAGGAGGCCAAATCGAAAGTATTCGTTGCAGTTGCCTTCATACTGCCATTGCATGACTGTGATCGTCCATGTTTACTCCTCCTAGCAGTCTTTTTCTATATGGTAACGCGTCGCTTTAGGAGGGCTTTGATTTTTCTTTTAAAATGTCCCCAAAGATGTAGACTTCGTTTTTGCGAGCGTAGCCTACGGGGCTACCCGCTCTATTCTCTTGGGTTTTGGACCTACTTTTCAAATAGCAGCTGTTGCAGAAAATATGCGTGCCGAGTTTATATCCTCTAAAATCTACATGTATGATAGTTTTATTGAAATGTTGGGCAATTTTAACGGGTCATATGGATATGTCCTCAATAAGACATAACGTACCTTTACAAAAAGATATTAATGTTCACAAGAGTAGATAAAAGCGATCACCTTCCACGCATATGGCTTCCCGTCGTGAGCGGATTGCAATAAACACGACTGTGTACACTAAATAAAAACATGAATATAGATGGCGTAACAGGCAACAGGCGAGTGCGCCAAGAATCCCAAATTTATACAAGGTCATTGGCTTAACACGTAAAAACGAACTGTTGACGAAAAAATTATGAAATTAGTATATATGTTGTCAAGGAATATTTTTATTTGTAATTTTTTTACACTTATTTGCTGGTTAACAGGGTCTTTAAATCGTTATGAGTGTATATTAACGATCTTCAAAGGGGATGGCCCGATATAAGGCTATGAATGTTTTGATCTTGATCCCAAATCCCCATCTGTAAGTTTCGCAACAATATTTCAATCCATTGGCTTGAACTAAAACGTGATTTTGTAAGCCCCATAAGTACTGGGTGTACAATTACTATTGGTCGACAAAATGGGGCACCTTTCGCTCATAACTTCCAAAAAAACATCCAAGCCAAACAACCTTTAGCCCAAGATTTCACAGGGTAAGGGAAAAATAGTAGCTTTCCCTTTCTGATACTAAAATGTTGACTACTTCCGGTAAAATCTGGGGCTTCTGGAAGAGGCTAATTAGCGATCGGGCCATACCCTTGGTAAATCAAGGGCATTTACCCCTGGTAAATCAAGGGTACTATGCTGTGGAACTATGGGTACTATGCTGGTGATCACGAAATGCCATTTAAAGTGACCGGAGAGATTTTTTTTAGGATACGAATTTCTCTAAATTTCACTGGAACGGTTGTAGACGCACCTACCGAGACTAACATTTCGAAGGTTTAATTGGACAAAAGGGTGCAAAAGAACACCGCAACATTGTTTGTGAACTTGCCTGCTATCGTAATTGTTCCCTATAGAAACCTGCTCTGTCGTGCAGACAGAAACTACTATCATCATCTTTTATACATAAAGACCGGGCGTATTCCGCTTTTTCACTTCAGGTGCTATCTAATACCTTGGTAAGGCCTTTCAAATATGTAAAAAAACGGGGTTCGAGAAAATTGTGGCGCTTCTTTCTGAATCTCCTCATGTCTCTTTACGATGTTTTCATTTTGATGTTATTATATAACGTTCAAATTTTCACTATCCAATCGTTTGGACTGATTACTGCTTTTATGTAAGGGACACTTAGAGAAACATGAATGGTCGGATTTTGATTGGATCAGCCAGGTTCTTAATTTTTTTGCTGCATACTGTTGATCACTCCTATTATAATATTTAGACATGGTTGAAAAGTGCATTTTACCCTTTTTTTTTTTTTGTTTTTTTTTTTTTATTAAATTATTTACAGTGAATGCCATATTTTTTGTTGCAAAAATGATCTGCAGTCAGTCGAGATGTACTATGTGTTCACGTCCCAGCGTTCTTGTTTACTTGGGTTTTTGCCAAATTGAAAGCAACCTTTGTCCTGTGTGTGTGTGTGTGACCTTTGGACCTCATAACTTGTTCTTTGCTCAGTTGGGCGGTCCTTTTTTGGCTGTATACGGGCATTTTATGCAAATGGACCTCCTGCAGATGACTTTGTTTTTTTGGGTCACCCTTAAACCCTGATAACAAACCAACCTCAGGGTGTTTTTTCTACCTGTATGCCAAAAATCGCTCATATGGGTCCCCAAGTGCGTCAAAACGCATAATCGGACAGACAATCTCATTTTTAGTAGTACTAGTCTCGTGCAGTCCCTCCCCCGTGTGTGTGACCTTTTACCTTGGCGTGTGACCTTTGATCTCATTTTTTAGTACATGTATGATAGAATTGAATTGCACACTTCTTATTAAAATGTGATATTTACGATTCAATACTGTGAATACAGGTAAGATTCATGAAGTAACGAATGTTATAAGTTTGTATATGAATTGAAGAAAGTCTTTGGGTGACAGAGTAAATTTAGAAATAAAATGAAGTAATTGGGTGACAATTTTGCTGAAACGGGGGAGCTTACATTTTGGGAAGGGCTTTTATAATATTTAAAACAAATTTTATTGATCACGGTGGTACGTGTGCCGAATCCTGTAAAATACGTTACGTCCGTCGGATGCAAAAATATCCGGAATTGCCGTTCTTCTTCCAGTTCTGCTGGTTAGTCTGCCGTGGTCAACTCTGGTGGTGGTACGTTATCGTTATTGTTTTCCCGAATAAGGATAGAATGTTCTATAGTATATTGATTGGTCACATCTTTCCCTTTAAAAAACCGTAAATGTAAGAGGGATCTGAAGCCCCTATTCACTCTTTGGTAAACTATTTACGTTCATGTATGCCTCGGCTAAGCATGTGCAAAAAGTCACAGAAGTCAAGACTTGCAAAACTCCCACAAAATGTCATCGTTATTTAGGCGAACGTAAAAAAGAAAACCCTTTTTTACGGGCTAGCGGACCTTTCGAGTAGGGTCGTTCGGTCGGGCGAATTTTTTCTTTTTTTAATTTTTTTCTTTTCTGGAGCTCAAAATTGGCCTAAATAGCCCCAAAATCTGAAAAAATCAAGAGAAAAATGAAAAATTTTTAACAACAAATTTTCTTTAAAATATTTGCCAAATTGATAAATTTGGGCTAAAACAGGCCTGATTTTACATGATTTTTTGGAAAAACGAAAAAAAAAAAAATCTCAAACTGAAAAATCAGGTCCGGTCGGGCCCGTAAAACAGGGTTTTTTTATTTTCGTCGCCGTTATACCTTCCCATACCTTTTCGCATGGAATATTTTCCTCTTGACTCGCCCTTTCCTTTTTAAAGGAATTTTTATTTAGGACACGATGTCAAAAGTCGTACTCAGCCTTCCTTTTCTGACAATTAATGAATAATATTGCTAAAATCAAATAACAATTGATAAATTTGAGTTATTTAAAACAAACAACCACACTATATAGGTTCAGTGAGAGTGGACCCATAAATGATTAGTTAAATTATCGATAATTACTCAGTTCTCAAAATAAAACATTTCACTTAAATCTTTAAAAAATGTGCACAACACAAATTTTTAGAGTTAGAATTAATTGCTTCATTCAATTTTTCACATAACTAAGACTCTTACTACTTCATGTACTTACCAATATCAAATAAAAAAATTGAAAGTTGTCTTTGAAATAAAAATAAGTGATCGTACGAGACAGTCCCAAAAAGCGGGATTTATTACGTCACTGTGACAAAAACCTTAAATTAGAACCGAAAATGACATAAAATATTTGTACCCAAACACCAAATCCGGTCTTGATTCGAAAACTGCTATTTCAAAAAATATTGCAGACCTGTCTCTACCTTTAAGTTTTAAAATATTGTTATAAACATCTGATAGAAACCCCTGAAAACCTATAGGGCTATTACAGTAGGCCTAATTTTTTAACGAACATTGTATTAACAAATCGGCGATAACTTCCTTTCTATATTTTTATTTGAAACTTTTCAAGTTACTAAGCAAATTAATGCAATTTCAATCAAAAATTCGATTCGAACCTGGACCTACTAAAACCCCGTTTTCTGATAGAAAAACATGTATTCTTATTTTATTATCACTATGTTTTACGACAACCATATCCCCACCAAATGGCCCAAATTACTATCCCAGAATTAACCCCCAAATCTTATTTTATTCTGACAGAGGCGGACGTATTCTTACTGTATGATACAATTGCGTTTTCAAGACCACCATAGTCCCCACGATAGCCAAAATGATATCCATAAATCAACCCCCAAATCCCATTTTATTATTTGACAGAGGCAGACGTATTCTTACTGTATGATCCTATGGCATTTACGACCACCAAATCCTAATTATGATCGAAAGATATCCATGAAGCTATCAAAAGACCAACCAAAACCACCTGATGAATAGATAGTGCGCCTCTGTTAGTTGAGATCCTTGGGAAGCCTATGTCCGATTTGTTTTCCTCGATCTCATTTGAATAACATAGTATACGTTGATGAAATAATTCCGACTCAAGCACAACAAGATGCGTTGCCCCGTTCACATCAGAGGTGTTTGTTGCGAAATTTCGCCTAATTAATTAGTTCATCGAGTTCTTTGTTTTGTTGCCATCCACAAGTTTTCAAACTGTGAGGATCCTAATTAAGTTAGTTTATAATGACAGAATTGTCATTTTCCCAAAATCATCAATATCCGTATTTCCATACTGTCGTATTTTAAAATCGCCATTCATTTACACGTGTTTGATATAGCGTTGTATTTTGCCGAATCAAACGATTTTACCTACAGACCTAAGTTGAAAGTAATTTCCATCGTTCTTTCGGACAAGCTTTTCACATAGTAATTCATTTTACGTACCGGCATTGAAACAAATGTAATTTGTACGTCGTATTTTTGCATGTTACATTATTTGTGATTCACATACAGACTTATACCTTTGTAACCTAATTAAGATAATATAGTGTTGTTTTAAGTTTGGATTTTATTGTTTATAAGTGGACTTTAAAAGTTTCAAATGTTTTCTCAAAACAGTTAAGTCTAATATGTTTCATTTTATGCTTCGTTTAACCGTAAGACACGACAATCGCGGTAGATTTGAATTGCGATTTTCTTCGTAAACATGTTTTGTAAAAATACGACAGTAGTGATGTGGGCGATTAGGTTTGTCCCGGTCAATTTATAGTAATTTCATTCGTATTACCTTTGGCTATTCAATCAATATGTTGTCTGGCATGTACTTACAACGGTATAAACACTGAAATTGGTAGCAACGTGTATATTCAGTCAACCCTCTTCAACAATTTCAATGAGATTTGCTTAGGCCTTCATAGTAATTGGTTTATTTGAAGTTATTGATACTGTTGCAGAGTTTTGGTAATTAGCTGTGTGTTCAAATGTGATTGGTTAGTTTACTTTTGCAAGCGGTTTTTCTCTGTGTCCCCCCACTTAGCCAAACCATTCACAACCATTCTCTTTCCATCTGCTCAACATCTAAATCCATCTCTGCATGTGAACATTAGGCCATTTAATTCAAATGTTTAAAGTTTCGATTGCCATAATCAATTAAAGTCTATCCAAGTTATTTTTACGCCAACTTTGTTCCATCATATGAAGTTTGTCAACATCAGTATTAAAATCATCTTCAAGTATAGCTGCATGTCTTCATTGTGTTTTCTTCTGTATTGTAATCCTTCGAGTAATAATGCCCCCACGATCAGTCGGCAGTGAAATTTTACCGACACCCCTATTCTCTTACTGTTACACAAACAAGCCAAAGTCGCTGATTTTCCTCGGGATAAACGAGTATGGTCTGCAAAATCCTCAGACATCATCGAGAGGTGGGTCATTGAGGCCTCGAAAATGTCAGAGACGCCACTATTGGACACCAGCTAGATGATCGCCGCCGACCTGCTTAATCTGTGCCGTAGAGCCCGTAATCCAAAACGAGCCGTCTTCCCGTCGTTCTAGAGAAGACCAATGGAAATCAAAGTTTCTCCCTTCCCCGCAAAACTGTCAATCGGGGTTGCTTCAACGTTGTGTCGAGAAAGACGAATGAACAAAGGTCAAGCTTAACGTTCACCACAGAGTTGCTCGACTTCGCTGGGCTAGGGAGCACGAAGATTACAGCTCGGACCTGAAGAAAAATGTTTGTCTATGGAACGAGAGCCACTACATCCTTGACCATCACGATGGAAGACAAATGGTTTGTCGATTACGGCCTCTCCGAAATGACTGTATTCAAGAATCGACTCAAGATGGTGGCGGCTCAGTGATGGTATGGGCCGGAATTCCTTAGGAGGAAAAAAACGTTCAATGTTGGTGCCAGATGGAAACGTTCAACACCGTCGTGTAGCTGGACATTCTGGAAAACCACTGCCTGTCCACACGCAGAAGGGATCATGCAACACATTTCGGCTGCAGACGGACAAGCCATGCACACAGGACCGCTTTAGTAAGACAATTCTTGTGGCAGAGCCAAAACCCAAACTCTACTCTATGAAGCCTGTATAAAAGATTTTAGTCACCAGAGCGGCAATCGCGCATGGGTAGTACATTCCTATGTACGCAAATACCCATAAGACTCTCGGATATCTTATAGTGCTCGAGGAAGCCACGGCTGACTGACCTAAGTTTAAATGAAACGCGTTGCAGTATACCACACAACCGAATGCAGTAAACATGTGTGTACATTGTACGTCTCATGCAAAACATGCTTGATCGCGCCGCAAACTGACCTTGCTGAGTCAAAAACACAGTACGCGCATATAATCATGACAGCAATAAATACTCCCATTGCATTTCCCAATTCAAACTTGGTGCCACTGCCGGAAAAATAGCCATGCATATTTGCAATGTAGCTAGTAATCGTTCATGTAACCCTGCATAGATGAGACAGTGTCTTCAGAATTGACCAAGTGACACCGGACACAAATAGTACATTATTCGTCCATTATATCGCGCTGATATACGATATTAGGAGTACCTTTCAACCCCCAATTCGGGATTGATCCTTTCCTCATGGCGCAATCTTACTAACACAAAACAACAACCAAAATTCACCAACAGAAAGTCTGATTTGAACTGTTTAAGCTTCAATAGTCGAGACCATCCCGGCTTTTCCCATAATTCATGCGCTTATAATGTTGACCACCTGAGGTCTAAGAAGTCTCTCGAACGTCATGAACCACACATTGCACAATTTCCAAAATCTCCCCAAGCTGGATCACAAATATGACGTCAAAATCAGTAATGAGAGTAATGAGTAAATTGTACTTATGACGAAGACGTTGTCGTGCAGAGGAGTGAGCGAGATACCATGGCCCCCCCCATGCTTGATCAACTGATAGGAACCCTATCGAGCCTGCCTGGGAGCCTGCCGAGCGGCAGAGCTATCAATGACAGGGGACGATCTTTCTCCAACTCTACAGGAGTTAGATCAGGCTAGGACCGATCAGTGGCGCTTGCCCATGCATCATAAAACAACCTGTGAACATTAAACCGCAACGTCTCGACGCATTGATTCTGCCAAGGCGCAGCCATACCGATATTAGTGACTGAATGACTTACTCTTCTTCTTCAGCCCATTCATACCACTGCTGGGCCAAAGGCTATCCCAACTTGAAAGCCATTATGTTGTTTCTTGCTTGTCTAGACCATGCAGTGGTTCATGTCTGGCTGACTAGATCTTCTCCATCTTGAATGGGGGTCTCTCTTTCCTCTTTCCAAATGTGGTTGCCATACTGTTGTCAACTGGCTCCATCTATTATCAGATATTCTTCCTAGATGTCCTGCCCATCTCCATTTGTTTTCTTTTTGCTGTGTTACTCTCTCCTGTGTATTTCCACAGCATCTTTCTTCCCATACTTCTTTGTGTAGTTTTGAGTTTCTCTCCATTCTT
>JAMKCH010008857.1:0-41757 GCA_023653785.1 Ophioderma brevispina
CTCACTTTTTTGCACCAAAATGTATTCAATTTGAGACAGGGTCTAAGTTTTAAGGTCTTAGTTTTAAGGTCTTAGATTTAGGGTCTTAGTTTTAGGGTCTTAGGTTTTAGGGTCTTAGGTTTTGGGTCTTAGGGTTTGGGTCTTAGGTTTTGGGTCTACAAAAATTCTCAAGGTGTCTCATCTGGCACCCATCGGATTTAGAATCAGCATAAAAAACTGGTTTAGAAACCGTTCAAAAACATATCTAATAAAACAATGTTGATATTAGTTATCGATGAATCTGTAGCGGGACTCACAATGGGCAGTCTAATATACGTTGGTGGAATGGCATCCATTTTTATGAATGTGGACTTAAAAATCAGAATTACTGCAAACATCTTATCATGGGAATATCCAGCAGCCACAAAGATCAATTCTATACCTCTGCTGCCATTATTGAAAAGCTGCATCGCTGGTTCAGTTGTAAGGCCAATTATTCTGCAGTAATGGGTCACGAATGCATTTTCCATATATCACGCTTTTTCGGTAATAGAATAGAAAATAAAGTCTCTCGGCCTCGGCTGACGCCTGTCCATTATTGATTTTCCCGACCCTTTCGGACACATTATTCGCCCATTAAAGGAGTACTGCCATCACCCTTTATTTCTTAATTCATCATTCTTTAGTGAACACCTCATTTTGTTTGGAAGCCGAATTTTCACACATGACTTCAACTTCCTCCTACGATTTGTTCTAAATCGGTTATATGACCTATGCTCTCGGGTTCTGCCAAAGTTGGTGAATCTGGGAAAGCAGCATTTAGTACTATCTGCAAGAGACACTATATACCCTTTGATAGCTTAGCACATCCAAATGACCTTATCCTCAGGGATATGGTTACCATACTCTTCATATTCCTAATACTCCTTTTACACAGTTGTTTGAAAGCTCATTTACTTTTGACAAATCCGGGAATAAAAGAAAAAAAATATATACGGCGAAACATTCGGGACAATAATTTGGGTTATTATATAATGGAAGTCATTCTGTTAAAAATTGCGGGAAATTTCATAGCGGGCAAATTGATTTTCTTAAAAATAGTTTAACACGTCTCTCTATGGAACTGGACAAGTATAGAAGATGCTCTAGAACATACAAATCATGACCTTTGTGGGCCTATATGGCAAGATTCCCACAATGGATTTTTCTGGTTTTTGGAGAAATAGCTCTTGCAAGTCTCTACTTATATCAATCGTCAAAATTGTGTCGCCGCTGCTTAAAATTTAAACAGTAATGACCTAAACATGTCCTGGTCGAACCCAAATGACCCTTAGATGATCTTTGACCCCACGTGTGTTAAGGTGGTTCAAAAGTTCCATTCCATCAGTCTTAAATTCACCAATATAGACCTATAATGACTGAAAACTAAGGCTGCTATTCTGAAAGCGAGTCTAACTTAAGACCTAGGTTTAAATCAGGGTTAGTCCTGCATGAGTAGACTTTTTTTCCTTTTAAGATACTCCAAAATGTGCTGTAACGAGTGAAAAAATTCCTCATGGATGGGCCGTTCCAGCCCATCCTGAAGGAATTTTGTCATCCGTTACACTTTATTTCACAGTAAGTTGAAAGGAAAAAAGGTCCACTCATGTAGGACTAACCCTGGTTTAAACCCCGGTCTAAAGTTAGACTCCCTTTCAGAATAGCAGCCTAAAGGGGTAACAGTGTTTGGCAGATCTATCCATCCATCTGGACATCCATCCATGTGCCCTTCCAAAATACAGGCAGAGATAATAAATTCTGTCCCACTCATGCATGGTCCCAACAAAGGTAACATTTTGGTATGAACCTCGGAAAATACCCGTCCACTTTTATGAACACCACATCCAAGCCTTTTTCAAGAATGACTTCAAATAACTAAAGATCACATTTGATGACTTATTCCTGAAGATCCCAAGTGACACACTGCAAGGACCCTCCTGACACACTGTAGTAAATACCCATCCATTTCTATAAAATAACGTCACTTATACACACATAATTTTCCAGTTTTCTAACTTGCAATCCTAGCCCCCTGGGCACTACCTGCTTATCCATTGGCATCTGAGCACTATTTTAATTGGTTACTCAGAAGGTAATAGCATGTAATGAGCAAACTAAGAATGTTGGTATGGTTTACGGAGAGACATAGAAACACTATTTTGATAGGGTACTCAGAGGGCTTAGACTGCATTATTGGTGGTAGTGCCCAGGCAGTTAATCTATTGTCAATGGCGATGTCCACTGACAGATTTAGCCCTTTATACTGTCGATTTAGAATTCCGTTCATAACGAAACACCTAGGCTAATCAAATCCTTACATTCTAAGCTTTCGGATGATATTTTATTTGCCCCAAAACACCTCCAAAATGTGTCATTTGCTCCAAACCTTATATGTATTTTCCTCCATCCAGACCTAGGTGATATTTGCTATTTAAACAATACAAACATGGTTTTGAGGTGAAGCAGTGAAACTTACGGTAAAGAAAGGTTGGATGATGGAGTGACATCCTCTTCCTCAGAGATGAAGTCAAGGGAGGTAGTCCAATATAACAAACCACAAGCGGAGGGACGGTTTGCTTATTTCAACTTTCCCAACAAAATGCCGTATTTGTTTACTAGACCTCAATTTTTTCCCAAGATAACGGTGGTAAAGAACATATAATCTGCCCAGAGCCATTGTCCAGACTCCATAGATGACGACAGGATAAAGCATGAAATATTGCGTGAAGAGTCAATTGAATCAAGTGCCCTATTCTTTACCGTTGTAGGCGGACTATGAGTGTGTCGGATTATAAAAACTTCTACACACTCATAACAGCAACATCATTACTTGCATAACTGTGATTTTCACAATTGGACAAGACACGAGAGACTAGTTTCCACTGGCCTTTTACTTCATGTGAAGATCCACTCGTTGCGAAGAACCGATTCACTGACAGGCTGAAAATCTACATTAGTGCTAGTTGGGTTGGATGACATTAGTCTTAATCCATCTTCAACCTGGCATGCTTTCGGCAGATTTTGAAAGCGCATTGCCAGTGTGTGTTGCCATATTTCCATACCCTGTGATTCTTTTTAGAATATAACATGGCAAACTTCACTCACACACACAAACACACACCTATTTTCATCATTTTGTTCACACAACATTGAGACAAAGGGTAGAGAATTTCCTAACAAATGTCTTAACTGTCTAATCACAAAATGATTGACACAAATGAAATGTCCTTTTTTAGTATTAACCAGTTTTAATTACGGTTCCAGTTGAACTGATATCTTATTTGGGGCCTTGTTTAATAATATTTCATCATCATAAATCTGTACGAGTGTGGATTTAACACCACAATGTGCAAAGTATTATGCAAATTTAGTTGGACACTTTAAAACTTGGTTCCGTACATCATTTTCATTCTATATCTCAATACAATAGGTTTACAATTTTCAACATAACAAAAAAAAGATAGCATGTAATTGTTTTTTTTTCTTCATATACATGTACACAAATTTTATGTATATTCTGTACAACATTAGGAATTCATTGCAACATGTATGTAAAAGTCTGACTAGTCCTAAAAACCTAAGCTAGACTCATTAAAGGTTACGGTTCAATATTCCATGTGGACCGTGCATGTTGAGATGTTGTAAAATCTATTCCAATACAAGGCCTAAGGAGATCATTCAAAATGAAAAAAAAAAGAACAAAATTGCCCTCCAGATAAATTTTGGGGAGGGTCATGATTTCCCCCTCAATTTTGTTTTAGTCACCCACCCCCAAAAGTGCCAAGTTGAATGCTTTAAACAGTCGAAAATAACAAATAAGTTGCAGGTGGGAATGGTAATTGATCCTAATTTTATTGCTAGTCCTACCTTGGGATATAACTAAACATTTTGAGTGAGGTCAACTTTTTGAGTAGTCAAAAGGTGGACATTTTACCTGTATTTTGGTACTAGTCTTCAGCCTGTGAGACTACTTTTCTATGGAATACAACACTGAAAATGCTGATATTTGGTCATATCCTAACCAAAATGACTTCACTCAAGATTTTCAATGACATCTCTCCAGACACAAATGACCTAGTAAGGATTAGGATCCACTCCACAACAATTCCCATCTTGTATCTCATATTTTTAAACAAAATTGAGAACTAACCTTTTAACTGAAAAATATAAAAACTCAAAAGCTAGGATGTATCATTAGTATGATATGTTTAAACAGTCAAACTGGTCATTTGAAGCTGTGTCATTACTCAGAACACAGGCTCCCATAATTGAGTGGTGGCTCCAAGTGGTTGCACCAGATTTTGCATTGTTAAACAAGGTTTAACAATACAAAGTTTGAGAACAAAGTGCCAGTTCACTTTTTAAAGGTTAGCCAATGGACTTCTAACAAACTTTATTGGGGGGAGGAGATTATGTTGCATCATCCTTGACATGAAATAGAACCTTACCATGGAGTTAGAGTCTTTATGTATAACCTATCGCCCAATGTAAATGCTTCGCTTTTATGTGTTTAAATCATTAGAACTATGGCCTATAAATGTGGCTGTTCAACATGTGTAAAAAAAATAAGACCAACTCTCCTGTCGACATATTGCCTTCATTTGACAATTCAAGTTTACATTATGAGCAAAGGTGTGAATTTCTTTTTTTATTTTCTAAAAACTGAGAAGTTATCTTACAAAGCAATACCAACATTTTGGTCCATTCTATTCCATCTTACATCAGAACAAATATGGAATATCCTTGGAATATCCTTGGAATACAGCATACTTGAGATACTGCTTGTGAAAATAACTTCATTTAGATCTTTTTATCAAAGTGTCCCTGAAGAACCACACAATTGTAAATACAAAGAGTATTACAACTACTGTTGCTCACCACTTTACTATCAAAATCGGTCAAAAGCTGAAAACAGACACCTTTGGGACATACTGCAGAGAAGTGACATGGTCAACTTGTATGTTGGAAGAATTCTTCTCCATATGTAAAACCATATTTTGAACTCTTTCTTTCACTTTAATTACTTGCTATTTTCATGTAACATTTTTTGACCGTTGAGGACAGATTCCAGTACAATGATCCCTAAATATGAAACAAAATAAATCTGTACTGTTGACTTTTAATATATATTATACATTGTTTTTTAATTTCCTACAAATAGTAAATATACCTACAAATACAAGCCTCAGTGTAAAAGCTATGCATACAAATTGACGATTACTTGGGGGGGGGAGAATAAAACACATGGGATGGCATTAAATGGGGAGCAAATACGACTATGGGGTGAAACATTGTATGGGTAAATCTGTGTGCAATTAATTGCTATAGTCGCCATAAAATAATTATTTTACTACGTAACGCAGTACGGCGTGGCGACCTGTACCCGCGATCGCATGTCCTATTTTAATCATTGTATGTACGTGCTGTCTTACAGCAGTGGCGACCTTTACGCACACATCATGGAAATTGTTCCGAATCAGTTTTCAACAATTATTATTTAACTCGGAGTATAAAAGTTTAAATTATCATTTGAATTATCACAGTAGCATCTTCATAAGAAATGACTCTGCGTGTTGTTACTGTATTTCATTGTGGAACCTCACTATGAGCTAGTAAAATCCTCACTTCCCTTGGCACAGTTCATTACAGAGTTCATTCCAACCAATGTATTTAGAATACACCCCCTGTTTTTTTGGTATAATATTGATACCCAGATCACACAAGGTCAGTTCATGTCCATGTATGTACAGTAAACCCACTGACTTGTCCTTGTGGATAGCATTTTTGTAACTCAATAAGTGCCTTGCATGTCCATGTCTTGGCTGTTAAGAGAAACTGAATTCATTACACAAGGCAGCTATAGTCCGGGACAGATTCGACCACCAATTTGGCGTATGTCGTGGTTTGTCAATCAGCGCGGCACGGACTGTGATTGGTTTGAATGTGTAGTATGGGCGGAGCATATTCGAACAAAATATGATTTAAAATGTCAAAACATGCCCTATTTGAGTCAGGTTTTTGACTCACGAACACAATAATTCACGTAAGTAAACTTCTGTTTTAATAAGCTTCAAATGTTCACAGAATATTCTTCACGGCCGACATTTGTTCTTCACCGTCAAATTACGTCAGACGCGCAATTGGTCGCCTTATTTTGTCCCTGACTTTGTTTTCATAGATGAACTTTCTTCTTCTCCAGCAAAACAGTCTCAGTTTATACGACCACGTTCATTAAATCACATACGGCACTGTATTGAGACACTAACGCATCAGTTTCTGGGTACAACTGTAATAACCTGAATACTGGACAGTTAATATTCAGTGATGGTCACTGTGTCCCTTCAAAAGCCTTACCATATACATTAGGTAATACTTTCTTGATAAATTGGCCCTGCAGAATCCTGCTTTATCTTATCCACAAACACACACAGTGGTGTTTTTGATGTGAAACATTTGCAACCAGTTTGATAAAATGTTTGTATTAACAATGAGTGCTCTTGATGACCCAATTAAATACCCACAAATAAGGATCGAATTTGCTCTTTATTACCAGTACCTACACACCACCTTCTGAATTTAGGAATTGGTCTATCAACCAACACTTGTACTGTAACTTAAACCACAACAATCAGAAGAAACGTGGAAAATACAAATACCAGTTGGTTATGAACTCCACTATAGTCTGTGTCTCTATCACTGTGCAGTGACGTCAGCACGAGATTTGTTGGTCGCAAGAGTAAATCGCTCACGCCGACTTGAAGGGACGGCGATTTTATGCGGGCGCACAAAGACTACATTTTTTGACACGGGCGTTAATGTTATGACATCACTGCACAGAGGTAGAGACAGACAATATCAGTTTCAACTACAATCTTGTTCATAAGTCCTTGGAACACCTGTTAATATTGGCAGCTATGAAGGAGATAATAGGCTTGAAACGCATTGTAACTATAACTTTCTTTCCCCCTCCCCATCCCCTCCCAAAAAAAAAAAAAAAAAAAAAAAACACACACAGTGGTGTTTTTGATGTGAAACATTTGCAACCAGTTTGATAAAATGTTTGTATTAACAATGAGTGCTCTTGATGACCCAATTAAATACCCACAAATAAGGATCGAATTTGCTCTTTATTACCAGTACCTACACACCACCTTCTGAATTTAGGAATTGGTCTATCAACCAACACTTGTACTGTAACTTAAACCACAACAATCAGAAGAAACGTGGAAAATACAAATACCAGTTGGTTATGAACTCCACTATAGTCTGTGTCTCTACCTCGGTGCAGTGACGTCAGCACAAGATTTGTTGGTCGCAAGAGTAAATCGCTCACGCCGACTTGAAGGGACGGCGATTTTACGCGGGCGCACAAAGACTACATTTTTTGACACAGGCGTAAATGTTATGACATCACTGCACAGAGGTAGAGACAGACAATATCAGCTTCAACTAGTTACACAAGACCAGTTTCCTGTGGTACACTGTTTAAGTTTACACTGGTTATTCAACAGTGCTGCCTCTGACTAGGTCAAAGGCCTGACACTACACAGCAACTGGTCTATAGGAATTATTACCCATGTGTCTATTTTCAACCAAACTATATGAGCAAATGTTTTGTTGATATGTTGAAAGTTAATGAACTTCAACATGCATTTTCTATTCTTTTTTATCGGGCTTCATGTTCACATAATATTATACACATCATCAGCCTTTGCTGTGGAAATTTAAAATCACATATTTGAAATGGAAAAAAGTAAAGAATCTAAAAACCAAGGGGGAAAATTACAAAACAATGATGTGGGCCAAACAAACAAACATAAAAAAAGTTTGTCTCAGAAGACCACAAGCATAGCTTCCAAAATGCTCATTTTTTTGTCTTTTGTCAACAGAAACAAGTGAATATCACCCACTTAGCAGACAAGAACAGTTGTCAAAAATTTAAAAAAATCTTGCATTTTCATAACCCTTTTCAACTGACATACAAACACACACATTAATGCATTTCACTTTGCCTTTTTCCATTTTCTTCCGAAACAAACTTTTTTGGCTATACCAACACTGGAATTTTAATACTTTGAGGCCCATACTATACAGAATTTAACCCAATAACACATACTTGTGCAAATTTATTTTTGACCAGAAACCATCATTTAATCTTGATGACTTTAAAAAATATTTAAATACACAACTACATGTATGCACTTGGAATTGGAATTTTTGTGTTTAATTTGCAAAATAAATACTTCTCAAGGAAAGGGTGTTCAGTCTGTGTACACAGACACCAGTAACAAGGAGAACCTTCTAGAGGGTGTCTTAAAATATGACTATAACAATAAGCCCTTTCAGAATTCGTCGAAAAGGAATTCTTACAATCACGAGAAAAATTTCTTTAAATACATAAAACCCGAAACTACAGGTTAGACAAGGTGGTTTGACAGTCAGGCGGCAAGACCGAGCTACACCGCAGACAGCTGTGGTTGGGACCTGGATACTAAAAATAGCAAGCTATTGATTTCAACCATTAACTATGGCAAGCCGTGTGGTCAAAAATCAAAATTAATGTTGTTTTTGTAGTTAGCCGTTTGCTGACAAAATAATTTAGACTGCCTTGAACAAGGCTAAAATTACCCTAGGCCGTTTGGGAAGCCATCTCAAAATCACTGCCCTATGGGTGAAACCTATACAGAATCTTCCAGGGTTGAAAGTGTAAAGGTGATTTTGCTGTAAACAATCACTTTTTGAAGCATGAAGTTTACTTAGATGAATGATAATGTCTGCGAGGTGAGAGACCAAATTCAAATTGGAATATTTTTAGCACAATCAAATTTTAGAGCAAACATGCCCCACCCAACGGACATACTCCAGCCAATCACAACCCATGCTAATTTGATTGACAGAAAGGCATGATGGGGGAACCGGTCCCATTATTTTGTCCATGACTGTAGCAGTTTATCGAGTTGGATGTGAGTCTAGTCTTTTTCCTCAGGCTATTGTTGGAACCTTTTGGTATGATTTGAATCTCACATGTTATTCAACGAGTAAAAAGGAAATTTGCTCAACATGCTGAACAATTTCCTACACACTCAATATACTACAGTTCAACATGGTTATCAAAAATAAAAACAAAAGCGAACAAACTGCTGTAGAGACCTAGACGCAAGTACAAACCAAGACACCCCTTATTCTTCATTATGTAAAAATATTACATTCAAATTATTAACTGCCTCATGGAAGCAGCTCTACATGTTAGAATTCATATGATTTGGCAAAAATATATGTTGTTTTAAGTTGGTGCATGAAATGAATGATACAGTGACAATGTGAAATGGAATCTTATACATGTTATTGCGGGTAATGTGCTTAAATTTTACCGAGCAGTTACTTCTGTACACAATGGTGGAATACATTCTACATAAAAAGGGTGGGTGCACGGTGGATTAAGCCAAGCTACAGAATATCAAAGAAATTTAACTATTATGTCAGTTCAATTTCAAATACAAATTGTTTATCACACTTTAATACATCAATTTAAAATGATACTGGGAATGCTCCACTATTTCAAAAAGTATTATATTTGTGCACAATTATTATACTCTTGTTTGACATTTACTTTTGGCTTTTAATGTTAAAGAGACAAGGACATTTCCAGAAAAATGCACCCCAGTTTTTGTTAAAAAACCAAGTTTATTGCATTAAAATGTTTAATGATGTATTAAATCACACCTGCAGAGAATAAGCCATAAACATTTTTTTTGTCATACATGACAAAAAATATCCAAGCATGCTTCTCTATATGACAGCAGGCAAGTTCTAAACTTGGTTTTGGTTTGCTTTTTGACTATTCGTCCAATAAACCTCAAATGTTCCAGTTGGTGTTCTACAACCAATCTTGTGCAAATTAGAGCAATTTGTATTCTTACAAAATGTCCTTGTGTCCCTTTAATTTCCTCGTGCAAGTACGATTCCTTGTGAACCATTGTCAAACATGACTTCCAGCCCTTCCACACCAATATCAGCTTGCATTCTCAGCAATATCCCTTTTGACAACCCCATTACAACCTAACCTGTACATGCATGTTTAAAAATGTAGCAATACCTGCTTTGTTGAGGAGACAAAGCTAACTTTTACAGATCACTTTCATGTGAAGACACTTCCCAAAGTGGAATTGGGCAAATGAATCATGAAAGCATCCTGTCCTTCGGAGGGGACATTAAGCTGTCGGTCCAAAGTACAGAGAGTCGCAACTGTACATGTACATCACATCCAGTGTCAAATAAGAGTAGGGTGAAAACCCTCCAACTGTTCCCAATCCACCCCCAGCCTCTAAAGTGGGCCACGTTGGGAGCGTCCGTATTATGGATATACGCGGCGCCGGATGAGCTCAATCAGTTAAATAAATACTGACACCACCACAAGCCATTACCAATAACTTGTGGATATGCTAAGAAGATTTCCCAAACCACCATCAGAATAAAGAACTGAAGATTCATCTCTGAAGTTTACCAGAATCTAGATTCCTGCCTTTTTAAACTATTTAAAATGTCCAAGTAGCTTATTTTCTGAACTAGAAGAGTGTCTGAACTGTCAATGTTTGCAATCTGTGCTTCTTTCACCAATACTCGGTCATTTTGCATTAGCACACATAGAGACAGCATGGGTGATACGAGTAAGTCATTGAGTATGTTGATAGTGCTGGTCAGAAAATATTAATTATCAAGTACCACCTGGATACTTGCCATCGAATGGGTCCACAGCTTCTACTATAAAACATACTCAAAGATGTCCAGCTTCTCAATTGGAAACAGATAATTTAACTAAGAGTCAAACCCTATCCCAGATTCTGTGATGGAAAAACTTAAAATACTGTATCTTATCCGTAATATACAAAACTCAAGTATCTGAAATTGAACTACCATGTACAAAAACAAGAAAAATACACTTGGAATGTAATATTAATCATACTATGACCTATTCAGGGAATTTCAAACAATTTGTACATCAGTTTTTATCCCCAATCACGTAGGAGTTGTTTGGATGTGCATCATTCATTATATCACAGCTGTTTCATAATATATCTAGAAAGTACAAATTCCATGCATGGTGTTGGTTGTACGCATGCACACCCAGACACTTAACATAAAGCTTATCCTTGCATGTAAAATATGCCAAGGACATGCAGCTCTCACCCAGGTTTCAGTTGACACATTAGTTACTGATATCTTTTAAGAATACCTTATCACTCAATGGGGTCTTTACAGAATGCCACATACATGCTTACATATTTACCTTTCATGGATGGGCAGTAATTACCAGTGTTCCAGCTAAGGCAGTATGACCCAAAGTTGGCTCAGCAAGTTGCAAAATTGGCCCATAAGAGAGAAAAATATAAAAATGATACAGAAAAAAAGTACTTTAATTAGTCACTGAGCCAATTTTGGAGTAAAACGTTGAAACCAGTCAAAGCTGAAAATCCTTAGCATGAACACTGCGAATTCTGTACAGTATTGTAAGCTTCAGCAACATTACCTATTAAGTATGTACAAATAAGAACGAATTACAACACCTGGGGGCTTGGCGATTGCATTTGAAATATTGGGACCCTCATGGCTACACAATTGCAGAAAACACTTTGGGAATTGTTCTTTATTTTGAGGCGTGGACCTGTCCTCACTTCCTTCTTGCTTAATAGCTTGTACTGTGTCACATTGCACCTGTACCTGAGCTACTTGCTATTTCCAGTAAGTTGTATATAAAGAACCAGAATCAAACTCGGAATGTTGCATCTGATGTCAGGCCAACATGTAACATAATAATGGCTGCAGGGCTACACAGTACAACATACCTAGTTTGATTGACATTATGTCAGACGTTACATTCGGGCTCTGACATGTCAATAAATAGATTGGTGCAAAATAGCTCGCAAATCCTTGAATGTTCAAGAGTTGCAGTATGTGTTCCATATATGTTTGCACCAACACTTATCCAGCCAATTCTACAGTGTGTATGTCCCTGCAGTCCTGATCAAATTGTCCATCATACATTTAAGTATGTGTTTATGTACACAATGTCAAACATACGCATCCTCAATTCAAACTTTACTCCAACATCAACCACCAGGCGGGTTGTCTTCCTCAGAAGCTAGGTTTCAGAGTAACCTCTTACTTAACATTCACTAAACCTCAGGAGCAAGGTTTCAGGGTAATCCCTTACTAAGCAGTGAATTCACCGAAACCTTCCCTAGAAGCAAGGTTTCAGGCTAATCGCTTACTAAGCATTCACTGAAGCCTCCCCCAGGAGCAAGGTTCCAGGCTAATCCCTTACGAAGCATTCACTGATATCTTCCTCAGGAGCAAGGTTTCAGGCTAAACATTCACTGAAACCTTCCTCAGGAACAAGGTTTCAGGCTAAACCCTTGCTAAGCATTCACTGAAACCTTCCCCAGGAGCAAGGTTTCAGGCTAATCCCTTACTAAGCAATCACTGAAACCTTCCACAGGAGCAAGGTTTCAGGCTAATCCCTTACTAAGCAGTGAATTCACTGAAACCTTCCCTAGAAGCAAGGTTTCAGGCTAATCGCTTACTAAGCATTCACTGAAGCCTTCCTTAGGAGCAAGGTTTCAGGCTAATCCCTTACAAAGCACTCACTGAAACCTTCCTCAGGAGCAAGGTTTCAGGCTAAACCCTTGCTAAGCATTCACTGAAACCTTCCCCAGGAGCAAGGTTTCAGGCTAATCCCTTACTAAGCATTCACTGAAACCTTCCCCAGGACCAGGGTGTTTGGTCAATTCCTTATCATTCACTGAACTCCTACATGGCATTACTTCTCAATTTTGAGTTGTGAGTCACTTCGTATGAGTACATTCCTTGCAAGCTTTTCCAAACTTTCTGCACCCCTGATCAGGTATTAAAACCTTCCAATGCTAGCAAACATTCTGACAAAAACTTGCATGTTGAACATTTGCTTGCCTGCAGAATTAAACACAAACTCCTGCGAGTTAATTAAAAGAAACACAAAATAATGCTTGATAGCAAATCTGGGTTACAACTGCCATACTTGAACAAAAACAAGTCCCCACATTTACTTGATAAAAATCATACTCCCTTCCCCATTCCCACCCCACCCACCCAACAAGCATGGCTTCCACATGCCAATGCATTATAAGCCTAACACAGACCAGCAAAATAATAATACCACCTATACCTCATTATATATTAACAATCATAGTACATCAAATATTACATTATTTCTTTACATAATTTCATATGCACATAAAAACTAAAAACCGCCACACACACAATGTCTATTTCTTCAATTTTGGTCACAGCACTGACAAGGGTTAGATACGAATGCAAAAGAGGGGTGGGATTTCAAAAGTCATTTGGTGAAATTTGTTAAGACAACTTCTACTTCAGTACTTGTTAATCCTCATACTCTTAATTGCCATATTAAACTTGGTGCAGAATTGCATTTGAAATATGCAGTGTGTACCCTGGTGGAAGACTCCACGTAACTCTTTTTCACAAGGGGTGTGTGATTCAAATCGTCATGAATGCAAGAAGTTTGTGAGCACAATAGCTGCCATTTGTCAGAAATTCCCATCAAACAAACAATTCTGCCAAGTATTTTGTCAGTGGCTCTTGAAATGGTTCTTCAGATGACAGTCGCCTGAAGAACCATTTCACGAGCCGCTGACCCAAGGAAAGAAAAAGCAAGAGTTATCCTAATACATGCAGCACACAGATGTATCACATGGCAGCTATTGCACTTACGGCCTTCTTGCACTTGAGTATGTAGAAACTTCACTGCATCATTACACAAAATCTGTCTGTAGTAAAAGCACAGAACAGATACTACCAAGTCCAATATGACAATCATGATCTGTGGAGCTTTGCAATGAAGATAGGTGGCATTGATAAGTGTACTGCAGGGCAATTTCATTACACAAGTACAAGGTTTACCAGTGGTTTCTGACGGTTGAACCTGATGAGCAGTGACACTCAGTTTCAACCACCAGTTCCACCCTGGCAACATAAGAAAGCCTACTGCCGTGTTATTAAACCACCCATAAATTTGTTTTTTCAAAGACACACATATCTAACTCTTTCCTGCAGTTTTCCTCATAGGGACTGTATGTAGCCGATTTGAAGTTCCTTTCATTTTGTCTACCAACTTGCAAACCTTTGCTCTAATTCTAATCCCTACCCCAAAGCCTAATTCTTAATCCAATACTAGTTTTAATCTTTAACCCTAAAACTATTAACTGGCAGACAAAATGATATAGAAAATTATTCAAGAAGTCTAAACACTTTTGTCAAATCTTGGGATTGATGAAATCACTGATGTATGCAAAGTCTTCAAACTTCACATTATCAAGTCAACATTCACAAGATATACACCAGTCTTATGCAATTTTATATTTCCTGATAAAAATGCCAATAGAATCGTTCACAGGAAAGCACTCTTTTCGACAAAAAATCAGTAAAACCGCAGGAAAGGCTAGCTCTGAGTAATTACACCTTGGAAGTATGTCTTTGTTTCACAAAACCAGAGGAGGATTAAAAAACATTTATGCTAACCTAGAGAAAAACAACTCTACTTTCTACTACAATCTGTATGAAATGGGTTGTACTGGTTATTTTCATTATCACATCTACTCCCAAAACGGAGCGAGAATCATGATAATTTATTAGTTGTAATTGTAATTGGATACAGACATCCACGTAACCTATTTGGCTATCTAACTACATAGAACACTATTTGATAATACTATCCTAATCCTAATGGCTGGTATTCTGAAAGGGAGTCTAACTTTAGACCTGGGTTTAAACCAGGGTTAGTCCTACAGGAGTGGACCTTTTTTCCCTTTCAACATACTCTTAAAAATGTGCTGTAACGGGTGAGAAAATTCCTCATGGATGGGCCGCAACGGTCCATCCATGAGGAATTTTCTCACCTGTTACATTTAACTTTAGTACTTTGAAAAGAAAAGGTCCACTCATGTAGGACTAACCCTGGTTTAAACCCATGTCTTAAGTTAGACTCCCTTTCAGAATACCAGTCAATAAAAATGGCCAATGAAAGAATCAAATCAAAACCAGTTACTTTGTGTCTCTGTGTACGCAACATTGCTTCAATGTCTAGCAATACTCAGTGTATTGTCTATAGATTATCTAGTCGTATGTTAGCCGGCTGAGTAAAATATTGTAATTTTTTACCAAGACCAAGCCCCGAAAGGACAAGGTTGCAAATCATTCTGGAATGCCAAAACATGGTATATTTCCATGAAACTGTTCACTGAATACTGCATTGAAATTATACTTCTTTGAATCAATTTGAAATTCACAGACTATCAAATTATGGTGAGTGGAATTGTTCCAGCAACACTCATGTGGAATACTTTGCAAAAAAGATGACAGTTTATGACATATTGAGCAAACCACAGCTTAACAGCAAGGTTAGTATTTTCCCAATAACGTCCACAACATATATATCAACCCATCCGACAAAATATCCATACACAGTAAATGGTAAAAAAAACCCACCAAAACGACACGTTTGTAACTGGTAATAATTAAATTCTTCAGGACAACAATAACTACACAAAATAATTTCTCTGTTTGGAATTGAGGAGTATAATACACAGGCCAATTATTTTGTGAACAAACAATAGACTTTCTACTTCTGACATGAAAACTGGTAGGACACAAAACTCCTTGAGTAAGTTATGTTTTCCCTCATTTTTAAATAATGCATTCGTCTGCAAGTTGTAGCAAGTTTTAACACTTGCACTGTCTCTGCCTGCGTAGCCCTATTGTTCACAAATGCTATGCTGCCCGTTATGGTGCTCATTTTTTTCTGTTTTGGTGATGATTGCTTATTTGCAACAGAATCATTATTGAAGGCTTAGACTGCAGTAGCAAAGCAACATTATTTCTTAACTGATACAGAAATGAATGCGTTTGACACATCTGAAAGAATTTATTTGATTGATACATTTCACTAGTTTTGCTCAATGTAAATAAATTTTCTGAATGTTTTCTAGTGTATCTAACAATCACTAAATGACCCAAACACTTAAAGATGCAACGAGAGATTTTGAGTCACCCAAATATTCTGTCATAATAGTAAGTTCATATAGATTAGACACTCAATAGATTTTTACCTTGTATTTCGCTACAAAAATATCTTAAAAGTGAGAAAAAGGCGATTTTGATTTGCTTATATTTCAATGTAAAACATAGGCTGAATTTCATATTTGCTCCTATACGAAATTAGAAATTTCAGAATTTTTGTATCAAAAAAAACATTTCTCAGCTTAATCCTTTCAGATGGGGCTCTTTTTTATGGAAAGCCTTACATCAGGGCTAACACCAGTACTTTCGATTTTTTTAAGGACACCTGATATGTGAAATCTCTCGTTGCACCTTTAAAAACTTCAGAAATCTTTTTGACAGTAACTGCAGAAACCAGTAGGTGTAAGAGAAGATGCGAGTACTATTTAAAGGAAATTAGCAAGCACTTTGAGCCAGCAAAGTCTCAATCCCCATGCCACAGTTCAGAGTTTCATTCAGCAGTGTATTTAGAAAATACACCCATTAGTTTTTGGGTATGATATCATACCCTGTACATGTCAATGCATATATGTACAACTTACTAAACTGTGTCCTTGGTGGATGAGCATAATGCAGCTCATAGGGAGTCTCAATTCCAACGGCACAGTTCAGTAGCTTCCATTCACCAGTGCATATAGGTTATACAACATCTGAACATGTCAATGTATATATATGTACAGGTCACTGAACTGTGTCCCTGGTGGATGAGCATATATTGTAGCACAGAGTGACAAAAGCTAACCTAATCTAATTTATGCCCTACTGAAGTTTAGAACCTGGACATGTCAACACATTTTACCAAAACAGTTTAAATGATGGTTGTCAATAGTCTCCGAAGCGTATAGCCTGTGTCGAGTTGCCTATGTTGTAACCCATGGAGGTTTCGTTAACATTACTTACTAGCCTGTGCGGTCACTAGATTACTTCTTTTGAGGTATTTGCATTGTTTTAATCAAATTGGGGGATGTTGTGAAACTTGGAAGATTATCAAGTCACCACATACAGACGCATATTTTGTAATTAATCACGCTGATAAATTACTCAATACAAAGCACTGCAATTTGATTTCGGAAATACTGAGGCCCCTTTTTGCACAGGGGAAGGTTTTGCCCACAATGCAATTCAAATATCAGATACTGTACAGCAACTTTTGAGTTAGTTAACCAAAGCCTAGAAGTGTATATAATTTTTTTACCAAGGGATACTCAAAACCCGGTCCAGCAAGCACGCACAAAATATTACCACAAAAATTGGTATGATTTTTAAATATACACAAAAAATTGTTAAGATTTAGCATTCCATCACTGGTTTTACCAAGATAATCAGAAGCTTTTAGTCTTAACATGCCAAAACTGCAAATGCCGATTCACACATCCACCTGTCGTATGCCATCAGAAACAGCTGACCTTCGACCTTAACCTCCGACCTCCTGCAAACCAAACCACTCGCTGGAGTCGACTTGATGCCACGGTTTTGAGAATCCCTTTGTGCTGCGACAGACATGTAGAGACATTGTGTGTTAAGATTACAGGACAGTTGATGTTTAGAGCTAGCTTGGTGTTAGCACGGACAGCCTTCTTTATTGGGTTGTTGGTCTGTGTTGATCTGATTTCCCCGTGGTGCTGTTGGCTTGTGTTGTACTCCTGACTCTGCTGCATTCAGGTCCAAACTAAACAGGGAAAGAAAACAAGTGTAAAATATCCTGTAAGTTCCAAGCAAACAAAACATACACTTAGGGATTCAAACATGTTACAGAGTGGTTCATCACAAATCAACAACGATGCATCCATGCGTCCGCATATTTTCATCCCATGAGGGCGGCTAAAGCCACCCGAGCAGGATAAAAATATGCGAATACATGGGATGCAGAGTTGATTTGTGATGAACCACACTGTCACATGTTTGAATTCCTTTCAACAACGAAAATCCTTATGAAAACTTATTAATATCGTATATAGAGGAACATAATTATTCTCACTTATAACACTAAAATGGTCCCAGTTCGACAGAAATATTTCCTAGTAATATTTTAGCAAAATCTAAAGCAAAACATAGTTTTGGTTTGTTTGTTGCTTTGCAGTTTGCACCTGGTGTCCTTGCGCATATTCCGAGTTCTAAACGTGACGAACAGCATGTCGACTTAAGCGTACCACATAAACGCACTTCAGTGAACAGGGATGCCAGTGGCTATTGGATGTGGGAAGGGAAAAAGTGCGCGAATTAGGCTAAAATGATCCAAAAAACGGGCTAAAAACAAATTAAAGTGCAGAAATTTTGATTCCTTTATTTCAGGAAAACTGGCATCCCTGCGTGAACACCGTGCCGGGTGTGACGTGCTAATTTGCATATCAACTGTGGGTTGATAACAATCAACAACGGTACGTTCCTGTACAAGGAGATACCGTGAGTTGTTGAAATACCTACAGGTGATAACTTTCTTCACCATCTGTCACGAGACATTCCACATTTTTTTTTTTAAATTTGAAATACTTCGAGTTGATTTTAGTAGCAAGGTCAATAATAAACTTGCATTGTGTAAATTATGTGTCCATCGGGTTAACAGACAGTATGTGGTCTGGATGCCGTATGTTGTGATATTGGAGAAAGTTAGAAATGCTAAGCATCGATAAATCATTTATAGCCCATAGTTTGCATATGCGTACCTAGGAATCCATTTCCTTGGGGTGAAGAGCAAGGAAATTGGCCAAAAACTGCCTGATTTAAATTATTTTTCTTTAGAACCTCGCAGTGCCCATGCTCCCTTCACAAACCCCACTGGATATTCCCATCGTATGGTTAAAATTTAAAGTGACAGGAGGAGATTTTTTAAGGATACAAATTTCTCTCAAATTGCACTAAATCGGTTGTAGACCACCTACCGAGAACGTTTGGACGGTCTGTTGAACAAATAAGTACAAAAGAAAACAGCAGACCTTGTTTTGAACTTGCCTGCTATTGTAATTGTCCCTATAGAAAACCATGCTTTGATTTTCTGTCATGCACAACAGAAAATACTCAATCATCTTTTTACATAAGGCTTATTCAGCTTATTCACTTCCGGTGTGATCCAATACACTGGAAGCATTCCAAATATGCAAAAAACCCGGGTTCATAAAAAATTGGGGGCACTTTTTCTGGAAATGTCCTCATGTCTCTTTAATTGTCAAGCACAATTTTTTTTGTTAACAATGTGTATGTAAATACAGCTAAAACAAGAATGGGTTTGAACTGAAGACCTATTAATTAAATATCACTGTTCTTTCTTTTATGGCTCTTTGGCCCCAGATGGTTGCTTACCCATTTATAGTGCATTTATCTTCCTCCAGTCAGTAACGTCAGTGTGATATTCAGTGGTTGCAGCATTAAAGGTCCATGGCCCGATCGCCAATAGCCTCGTTCCCAGAAGCCCCCAATTTTACCGGAAGTGGTCAATATTTTGGTATCAGAAGAAAGCTACTATTTTTCTCATTTTCCATGTGAAATCTTAGGGCCAAAAGATGTTTTGTTTGGAAGTTATGAGCGAATATGTGCCCCATTTTGGTCAACCAATATTAATATTACACAGTACTTTATGGGGCTTACAAAATCACGTTTTTAGCTCTCACATCAAAACGGACTGAAATATCGGCAGGAAATTTTACAGATGGGGTTTTGGGGTGAAGGCCAATCTATCAAGATGAAAATTTCATATCCTTAAATCGGGCCATCCCCTTTAAATCGTGAGCATTGATTGAAAGCTCTGGCGTACACACACGCATGTTTAAAGTCAGTACTTAGAGGCGCACGAGAAATACCTTCCTGACCGTGTTGACGTCACTGACTCGTGGAAGATAAATTTACTATAGAGATCTGGATTGGTTGGGGAATTTTTCTCACTGTCTGTTATTTGTTTGTGTGGTAGAAGTATAAAATCAGTTACATTGTATTTTGTACCCACATGTTTGGGTTTCTTTTCTCATGTTTAATCATATTGGTAATATGGATAATATATATCAAATTAGCAATTTTAACTAATATAAAGGTTTATAATCATAATGTCAATACTCTTGCCCATTTGACTAAATGATACTCCCAAGTGTGTGTTTGACTTTTGATGTTGCAATTGCATAGTTTATCATATGGTTTCAAACAAATCAACTGAAGTCTACTAATCAATATTTGCTATGTAAATTAGAGGTGTGTAATAAGCCAGGCTGCATCAGAGGTGATATTAGTTGTATTTACTGTTAGGAATCCAAAACATCAGTAAGAAATATGACAGAAGCACTTGATCCTCTCTGTCATAGTGCTTTACAGAAACAATACAGATAGAATGCTTTGTAATGTGTTAAAGGCAATGCAAATTAAACTCATACACTCACCTTCCATCTTGAATATTCTGATAAATTTTCTTGGCTGTATCCAGGAAAGCTTCTTCTACATGTTCCCCACTGTAAAACAAAGTGACCAAAGCAAATGGAAAATAAAATATACTTATAAGGAAACTGCACTCAAATATAGTATAATTCACATTAGGTTAAGCAATACACATTACATGTGATTGGTTGAAGTAGTGACTTCGTTTTCTAACTGATGAAACAGATCAGCTTAAGGATTTTCCTTTTCATTCATTGTGTGAAAAGATACTTCTCAGACATAATGAAAAATACAAGTAAACTTGCATCATCCCCATGGCAAGATGGCAGTCTGAAACATGACCTCAGATGACCTGGGCTATTGTTACACAGACAGATTCTCCACAGGAGTAACTTTGAAATACAGCACGAGTACCCACATGAATGGGTATCATATCACACGTCACAAAGATATATTTGCTTAAGTTGGCACAACAATTTCCATGAAATAGAGTTATGAAGAACCTTTTCCACCAAAAATTTGAAATTGACCATTGCTCCACCAAAAATCTGAAAACTGACCATTGCACAGTTTTCATGGTTTCCAAAATTCACCTACACATGGGGCAATAAGAACAACATTTGAAACTGACGTCTCACTATTATGCCTTGTTTACGATGAGAATGCTGAAATAGAGTAATATTACAATCTAGGAACCCAATAGACAGGGACTTACTTCTTTTGCACTAGCTTCTAAAAATAAAAGACCATTTTCCTCTGCAAATTGGTTTGGCTTCTTCATATGTTACATCCCTCTGGGCATCCAATGTCACATTTGTTACCAATCAAGAAGATCACCTGTAAAAATGAAAACATAACCCTTGAAACATTTCCTCTTCAACCGAAAACAGCAAGATTAGTCTATGCATACCATATGCGCAAATCCTGACATGTATGGCAAGTGCCTGACTCAGTCCATTCCATTAAGCAGATGGCCAGTTATAGATATAAATGTCTGTTTGTTGGTACAATGATACAACAGGTTGTTTTCAAAAATCCAGAAGGTGTACTATTTCTATCTAACTTCTATTCCTTGTCCCAAGAAATCACAACACTTTAACTTTCCGCTGTGCAGTTTTCAATTTGTATGAGGGCAAGCTAATCTCCACAGTCATCCCAAAGTTGCCCGTCATAATCACTGGATTCACAGTAGCCCATATTATTGGTATCATTGAAAATAAGGGTGGTAAGGCGATTTTTGCGGGGGGATTTTTGAACTTCCATTTTTGACTGTAATAAAGGGCCCCCTTTTTGAAAAAATGCAACCACCCTGGTGCGTTTATTATGAACAATACGGTATTCAGTTACTTGAGCCATATCAAGCAACACTATCACTTACTGTGGTTTGGATTGGTAAGATTCTAGCATCTGTAAGCCACTGCTAAGATGATTGTATGTCTCCTCCTTTTGATATCGTAAACCATTCAGTGTCCACCAGCATCCCCTCGGTAGTAGCTCCGTGTTACCTTCCGCCCTGTAAAACAAAAAATAACAAATTTGACAGGTGAAAATTTACATGCTAGTTAATTATGTGTTTGCTACCTGTAACATACATCCTTAGTCATAGTTTTGCTCACCTTTTGTCAAAAGATCTGGTCAATTTTTTGAAAGTATTATTTGTATGCATGTTTGCATGCATTTTTTCCTCAGACTGAAGTATGGAATCTTGAAATTGACTAATTCATTTTAAAGGTGCACCGAGAGGCTTCATGTATCAAGATGGCTCCAAAAAATGAAAGACCCTGAACTTTACATTGTTAATAAATGCTTATATTCACGTAATTTTGGCATTTTTGTGCCCTAAATTCACTGGGGAGTTGGTTGGTACCACCCCCACTCCCCTCGGATGAGGGTTAAGTACAGTTGGTTTCTTTTTTGTGCACTTTTATTTGACACTATCAAGCAGTCCAGTGGCATGTAAATTATCTGATAAAGGAGTATGTTTGATAGGATACAAAAATGCAAATTTACAAAAAATGAAGCAAATTAGTCAGCATTGTTGGAATTGTGGGAAAATGAACCCTGTCAATATATCTGTGCATAGAAATGCGGTCAAAAAAATTGATTTACTTACATACATCATTACTATAATACTAAAACTTAGGGCGGCTCGGGGGTTCCCCTTTGAATAAAGCCACATTGAAAAATCTAGAATTATGGATCCCCATTTCAATTCTAAGTATTTTCAAGCCTGATTAACCCGATGTTTTCCCTGAAGTGACGGTTATACACGGAATCTGATTCAAATAGGTAGGAAACAGAAGTGGACAAATTACATATACCTTTTCTGCAGCTATGTTTTACTGTGCACGATACAAAGTATGTAGTAGGTACAAAGGGAAATTGTAATTTTGCCAGGCAACTTAGATTTTCAAGAAATGTCTGGATCTGGAAGTGGCATATTGGAGACCTTCCATAACAATTGCGTGCACGCCATAACGCATTGAATCCAGATGTTTTCTGATCAAGTTGGAAATCATAGCAATTGATTTCCAGCAGCAGAAAAGAATGCATCGGCACAATCATATAGATATTGGATCTAAAGGTCTCTGAACAAGATTGGTGGCAATAAGAAGGCACCTTAGATTTTAGATGAGCACTTAATTGACCTATAGATCTTGCCCCAATATGTGTACACCTTAGGATCTTGAGTCCAAGTGCTTATTCTGGCCAAATGGGGATCATAGCAAATAATGTTTGGCAGAATATAGATTTTCAAGGAATGCCCCACAATAAGCCCATCTGACCTAGATTCATCTTCGCCACAAAGTCTTGGCGCACTTGAAGTGTATCGAGGTTCCCACTCCCCCTGACAATGTTGTTCAGACATCAGTGATCAGCATGTTTAGAATGTGTTTCTACATTGTCGGATGGAAGGGGAAGGTAAACTACATGTATGCTCCATGTCCCTGCTTTCTTCACACATCTTGCTACACAAATTTGTATCCATAGCAGGGGGCAACATTAGCACGAGTCACTGCATCATGTACATTTTTTAAGCTTAAAGGGATTAGCAGCGATAATGCGAGAGAATCGAAAAAATGTGGAAATGCATTTTTTAAACTTATAAGTCAGGAAAAAGTGTGTACAATTTTATATAACTACTTTAATGTAGAAACAAACCACCAAATAGTGAAAAAAATGAAGTATTTGAGGAAATTTGTCATACTGTCTCCCACAAATAGACATACAGCGACGGCATCTCAAAATCTGCACTAAACTGCCGATTGTGGTTTACACCGGTACAGAATAAACAAATATGAATAATGTTTGTGTTTGAGTTCTAACTGTATTGATCATGATGCACAATATCACGCTGAAAATCTGTGATATTCACCGGGAAAGGCTTTTTCGATCTCAAGTCGGAATTTAGATACGCACGTATAGAAATTACAGAATCGGATAAAAAGTACTGCCTTGTCTTTAATACACGGATTTCAAGCCAACCACTTGCAGGTTATGTTCGCATATCCATGGCAGTAACAAAAATATAAAAATATGAATTTCGATGATTTTTTCTATGTTTCGGATTAGCAAATCGCTGCTAATCCCTTGACATTACAAAATCACCTCTTAAAGGGGGATGGCCCGATTTAAGGACATGAAGTTTTCATCTTGATAGATTGGTTTTCACCCCAAAACCCCACCTGTAAGGATTCGCGCCGATATTTCAATCCGTTTTCATGTGAGAGCTAAAAACGTGATTTTGTAAGCCCCATAGAGTACTGTGTAAAATTAATATTGGTCGACCAAAATGGGGTACATTTTTGCTCATAACTTCCAAAACAAACATTCTTTAGCCCTAAGATTTCACAAGGTAAATGAGAAAAATAGTACCTTTCTTCTGACACCAAAATGTTGACCACTTCCGGTAAAATATGGGGCTTCTTGGGACGAGGCTATTAGCGATCGGGCCATGGACCTTTAAACCTTTGTTCAATCAATCTTAGTAATATCATGATAATATTAGAATAAACTATTGAATTCAATATCCATCAGGGTTAGTGGATTAATCCCGCTGCAAACAGTGTAATTTCCAATAACGGTCATAGATTTAAATATTTGTGACCAAATAGCCGTTGGTCAAGTCTTAGCCTGTAACCATGATCTGATATGCATAAGAGCGCTCCCTCCTACAGTTAAGTCATTGAAAAAGTGTAGCACTCAGGTCATGCTGGATGTTGATGCCAGTTTAATTCACTGTTGCAGTTAGGATGGCATGTTCTAACTCACCTGAGAAAAGCTGGAAAAAATCACCTCAGCTTTAGTTTGTGAACTTTAACCAGATAATATTGAGGTTAAGTCAGGGGCATGAGGTTGTGAATTACAAAATGCCCCTTTAAGTACTAGCACTTTGTGGGCTAAAGTGTAAAAGTCACTGTTTCCATGTGTTAAGAATAGGATTTTTGCGACCTTATTGAAGTGAAATTTCCCAAAGCTGGTGCATTGTGGGATGGACTCAATACACTCTCTGATGACAGCCATTCATGAACTTTTAACCCAAATGACCGGACATACTACAAAAATAGTGATTTCATTGTCTCTTTCTGAACATGTGCAAGTGAGACAATAGCAAGGGGAAAATCTTGCACTAAAATAAACCACTGTCTGTGTTTCAGGAAGGTGTCGGTTCTGAATGGTTCCAACTCTCATATCCTTTAGAGCACAGGGTGAACTAAACTTTAAACTGTTAAGTATAATTGACTTTACATCTAAGGTGGAAAAGACCTGCACAAATTCATGTTTCTCACATCGTTCATCAATTTTTTTTTGCCTAAATCCAACTTGGCCATCTTTATCTTCCAACAGTAAAATATCAGCTAGTTGTTTTCCTTTTTTTTCCATTGGTGAAACTTGGCATCATCCACTAGATAATTCACATAGATTTGGTTGTCACTCTTGGAGTTAACTACATGTAGCACAGAGTAGTTCATGGATGCTTGGCAGTAACCCAGTCTGGTAATATCTGCTATCAAGCATACTATACCCTGGTTCAGTGTAAGGTGGAACATGCCCCCATTCTTTTGCCACCTTTATCTACACATTTTGTTGGAGGAGAGGCCTAAATACGTTATAGCTACTGTAGTCGATATACCATAGGTTTCATTATGACATTGGCCTTCCCTAGTATTATCTCGATTTACTTCATCTAAGGTCATGTTCCACCTTATAGTGAACACACTATAGAACCATGAGGTGACTACTGACTAACCTCTATTTGAAATCCAGATGAAATATTTAACCTCTTGAGTTCTTGAAATCTCTTCACCTTTATATGCATTCATGGTGGGATGAAGCATGACCTTTTACATAGACATTGAGCTAGCCTAGTCCTACACATGTACGTTCCAAGTTCATGTGAACATTAGTTAGGATTCTTATTCATAATTCTTACAATAGAGCATTCACAATAGCACGAAGTGGATTAGCAAACAAAGATGGCATATAAACCTAAATAATATATCAAAAGGAGTTGTGGTGTTAATTTTCGTAGTAGGCATACTGGTTGGGGAACCGTGCCCATATTTACACATACTTCTAAAACAGATTCTAACACTATCATAACTCTCACATTTATAATCTGTCAAATCAATGGTTGCTTTTTTTCCAATACTAGCAAAACTGAAAGTCTGCATTTTTTTGTCTTATCCTCATAAATTTTATCCTGAACTAATTGTTCATTTCTCATGCAAACCAGAGTCCTGGTTTTTTTTTCAGTGTCTCACCCTGTATTTGGAATTAATTCCTATTCAGACCTATGTTCCCCCAGAAGTATGGGTTGTGGCATCCGTTCGACATACAGGACTACAAAAGGTCATGATTTTTATGTTATAGTGCCTCTATGTGCCCATTCTCCATAGAGAAACATGTTAAAACTAGATTTTAGTGAAAATCAATTTGCCCACAATGAATTTTCATAAATTTAACAGAGAATGAACTCAGCGGGGTCTAAGAATAAAATTAGTTCTCAAAGATGTGTTGGCCTTGATATTTTTCTATTTCTTTTGGTTTTGCCATAATAAATGAGATTTTCAAACAGCATTGTGTTGATTGGTAGTCATTCAAACAAGAGCAGATTCTGTGAAAGGATCAGTGGGAAGATCTCCCTTTAGACGAAAAAAACCTGCAAGAAGATACGACGAGCTCAAGTCAAATTCTCATTATATTTCCCTTAAATAGGCTTGAGATATAGGTAACTCCACTAAGTTGTCATTTCAGCTGTTGTCTTTGGTTGCAGGTTACAGTGCATAGATCATTTAGGATAAAAAATAAATGATAAGAACTGTTATGTTAGGGGCATGATATACAAAAAGACAGACAATCAAATTTGATCATGATGATTGTGATGATTTCTGTGACAGCATATAACAGCGCTTGAGTCTGTTTACAGCAAAAAGCGTTATATAAAAGCCGATTATTATCACTATTACAGCAAAATTAGGGTGATTTTTTAAAGGCTCCTCTAAGAGGGGGTGAACACTTTCAAGGGCCCTTTCTGCATCAGGCCCTCCTGCAAAAATTCCCTGGTTCATAATTCTTCGCTGAATTGGTCACATAATAAGTACCATCTGGAGATACCCATTTCACTCACCTAATCTTTCTGGTCCTGCAGTGTCCCATATTTGTAATTGAATTTTTAAAAAATCCAAATATATCAATCATTAACCAAATTCAACTCCAATGTGTGGCGGCAATAGCCATAATGAAAAGCAAAATAGAAATATGTTATTACAAGATGTAGAAATGCCACAAGTGCGATAAGAGACAATTTGGTAATGCTTGCAAGGCTACCACTCAGCACTGCAAAATTGGTTTGGTGTCTACTTTATTCAATTAGTATCATTGCAAAAACGGATCAAAAGGGAAAGGAAAAAAATCATCCTTATTACACATTCAGACAAAATATAAGGTTCACATTTTGCCATTTTCCCTTAGTGCAGCTATTGCAGCCAAATTGTGGTATATTTTAGAAAGTACAAAGCTGACGTACGACTACCTAGAACATCTGGACCACGGGGGTGTTAATGGGTGCACACAGTGGGAAAGTCATAAAAGGTCAAATGTAGCATGGAACCAAAAAATTGCCATATCTTTTTGTTTCAAAAATGCAATAGCAGTAAAACCTGTGAATTTTATAGGAAAGCAGGTCTAGCTGCTGCAACAATGTCATTCAATTTCACACCCCCTGCAATTTCTCTTGGGTAATATCATTGGGTGGGAAATGTAAAAAAAAGTGTCACACAATAATAGAGATTAAAAATGATTACGAGGCCGGTAGTGTGTTTGCCGGCATCAGTCTTCCACCGATATATCAAAGGATATTCCCTATATATTAAGCTCAAACAACTCTAGGAGATTACTAGTGAGTTGCACTGGAGTTTATATTTTCAAACTGGAAGATTAACAAGCGATGATGACAACCACTTAATCTAGGCTGACACTGGTACAAAGAATGATCTCATACACCTCACACACATAGTGTTACAACTGGGAAGGTTTATCATAATGTAACTAAATTAGAAAATTGTTGAAACAGATAGAAAATGTGTACAAGCAAAACACCCTCCTACCCCATACCCAACCTACCTTTAAAAATCTTAACATTTAAATATAACCCTAAAACTTAAAGGGAACCGTACTAAGATTAGCTTTACACTATACCCCTAAAAATATAACAACATATCGAGTGGTTTTGTGAAGTGAATAAAACATGTTGTCTGACCATGCCTATTTGACATTTGCGCTAGGTGTATATGGGATAGTGACATGAGTTATGTGATACGGACGGCACAGTAGCGTGCATAAAAACCGTCCCACGTGACGCTTTCAGAATGTTTTTCTATGGAATCTATGATGCAAACGTGCCAACCGCGTATTGTATAACACGTTATTCAATAGCGCGAATTTTAAAAGCACTTGGGAAGACTAGATAGTTTAAGATATTCAGTGTAGGGGTAATATAATTCCGTGTTTATGAAAACCACTCGTAGTGGTCAATATTACTTGATAGGTATAGAATATAATTTTGTGTACTGTGATCCTTTAACAGAGCTAAACCTTACTCTTACCTGGTATCTATAATCCAAAGTTTGTAGCTTATGGAATTCTACTTCAAATGAAGCAAGTTATGTTTTAGCCTATTTGATACTGGACCTCAATGACCTTTGACCTTGGTATGTGAACCTTGACCTCATATGAAGGTTGCAAAGGGGGGACATCTAGGATCCAAGTTCTGTAGCTATTGGCCTTTTACTATTCAAATGATGCCAATTATGATTTTGGTAAGAATTAAGTGTAACCACAAAGCCGACCATAATGTTCTAGTTAATCCTTTTTACTAAGATATAAAAATCTATTCGTTAGCTCAAAATGTACCGTAACATTCACATAGAACTATAGCAAGGGACCCCAATTTATACCCTTTTCAGTAAAGACTTCGGGGTTTTATGTACTCACATTCTTTCTGTAAATTGATGTAGTAAACATATTTACCAACTCCCAATCCCCTATGATAATATACTTGAAGATAATTAGGAATAGTTGTATGGCCTGCAGCCATGGGCGGAAGTAGATAAAACCTCAAGACTTGGTGTTTGAGTCTGTTGAGGAGAAAAATACAGATAGGAAATGATGTTAAGTAAGTCTAACATTGTGTGGATATTTCCTTTATGCATGCACAAAAGATATTCTATCAATAGATTGGGAGTTCTTAGCTTTGCAATCACTAATTCATATATATAGGTAGGTACTGTATCCCCTAGATAAATGTGATCTTCTATGACCCTGATTTTAACAAGTTCCCCTGTGTGAGATAGATTTGGTTCCACTTCTCCAAGCGTTTGTAGCCTCAGGTCTTTACAAGATTGGTTGACCATTTTTTAAAAAAAGGGCCTGATGAGCACTCCCTGTTGGGCCTAGGGGCAAAGAAAGTTGTACTTGCAACTCCTCCCCAGACGCTCTTCTTTAACACCATTCCTTCCACCCCATAAAGTTACATCATTATGACATGGTTTCATAATTGAGAGGTTTAGTGACCAAAGTGTGAAAAGTACATCGGTCCTCGGACCGATTGTGTCGCTGCCGTCTGCGGGTCGTTGATGATAGGCCTCCGACATGACCTTTGATCTTGATATGTGATGTGCCTTTGACCCATCAACAAATGAGGGATCCCCATGTGCACCTATGATTCAAGTTTGGTTCCAATTGAACTCAACTTTGCATATTGAGGTCAATTAACCATTTCAGCCCTATTTACAACTTGACATCACAGAACTTTGACCTTGGATGTGACCTTTGACCTTCACAACAAATGAGGATCCCATGTGCCCTATGATTCAAGTTTGGTAAAATTTAACCTTCAACTTTTCATATGAGGTCAATTTACATTTTCCGCCTATTTAACAACTTGACCTCACATGACTTGACTGGGCATGCTGACTGACCTTTTTTTTTTTTTCCATCAACAAGTGGGGGATTACATGTTGCACCTGTGACCCAAAGTTGGTTTAAATCCATCTAAAGTATGTGGATTATTACATGCAAATGTTAAACCTTGTTCACAACAGACATCACAAACATCATCTCCAACAACAGACAAGTGATCCCTATGTGTCTTCCGGTCTTAAGGCAGGCGACAAAAATCATATCGGAGCAAAAATAACAATGTTTATTTTAAGATGTCATACCTAGGGTTAAAATTGATCATAGATTAATTGTTGCCCCGCACGTGGTATCACGGGCAGTCATTTTAATCACGATAATTTAGTAAGATTTTATTCGAGCTTATTGTGGACCAGAAAAGACGTTAAGAACATTTGTTTTTCTGGTAGGACGTAAGGAGGGTACATTTTATATTCAAAAGCCATTAAGAGAACAGGATAGGTTTGTCAGAAATTTAATCTACAACTGGATGTGCGGTGTATTTTTTGTTTACCGAAACCAAACTGAATGGCATCCTATATTTATAATCAATTTACAATAAGTAAGATTTCATCCCTTTTGGGTTAGGGTCCCTAAACACATATACCCCAAATGTGCATGCAAATAAAGGGATGAATCAGATTTCTACCACCACGTCCATTCAACATGAAGTTTATCCGTTGAAGTTGCCAAAAAAATAGGGTGGTGGCAGAGTACAAAAATCTTTCCCAAAAAATTGAAAAGATCATGTGGATGTAAAAAAACTAGACACAACCTTTGTATGCCTGAGACATGAAACCACGGCGGCCTAATTAGGAATGGTGACCCGTTAGTGTGCCCTTAAAGTGACCTCTGTAACTTGACCAAGATGTCACAAATGTCATTAAATGTCTTTTTAAGTGTTAAGAACGTTTATGAGGAACATTATCATTGAGTTTCAACTAATTCAAGCATTTCAGGGATTTGACCTTTGCACCCTATAACGTGACCCCTGAGGTTCCCGATTAGGGTCATCTTTTATGTGCTGTATTCAGATAGCACGAGATTTATTCCTGTCAAATTTCGTTCAATCGGGCTTGTTTTGTAAAATTTTGACCGTTGTGACCTTGAACTTGGGGTCCTGCGACTTCATACACCTCTTATACTATTAATGTTACATCAGTGTAGTAATAAAGGGCTTTATCCGTCCTCTTTAGGCTAAGATAATCCAATTTCGTCGTATTTTTCGGGCATTTTTTGGCAAAATTGACCTTTGGACCCCCTTAATGACCTTTGATCCGGTAAAAAACTCGTTTACACAACAAACTGCAATGGTTTCCAATGCAAATAAAAAATTTTACCTAGGCTTAGCTCTGCAGATAAAAATTCTGGAAATTATTTACCTTAAAAACCAGAAATCATCTTAAAATGACCTTTGACCTCTCAAAAAAAAATACCTTGCATACACAGGTACATGGAATGCACATATGCAAGTTAGTAACTGTTGACTAGTTGGGGTTTGAGATAAAAATTGTGAATATTCTGGGAATATTTTTTGGGGTTTTGAACCGGAAGTTGACCCCTTAATGGGCCCATTCAATGTCAAATTCCGAGAGTTGCACCGCAGAACGTTCGTGGATTTTTTTTTTGCTTTAAGGTGGTGTGAGTCAGGACTTAGTCAAATGGCCAGTTTTTAGTTTTTTCATGGTTAACGGCATTAACATGTTTCTTTCCATATATTTTAACAGGAATTCTAGATATATTTATTTTTTCCTCATCTTGGGTTCATTTTACTTTGACTACATGGTACGCCATTTTTTGACAAGAACAATCACATGACGCCCTCGGAACTGCAAAAGGGAGGGTAATTTCGCGTATTACGCGCAATACGCGCCTGTGCTATTCGCGGCCGCGCGATGAAGTGATGAGCGCATCAGGAACGCTTGATTGCACGATTCGATATTGACGCCCACCCATGTTAACTTGTATGCAATTGTTAAATGGTTCCCACGTGAGTTGCGTTTGCAAACAGAATGGGATTTAAATTTCCCGATTTGAGCCTCATAAAATTGTTGAATTTTGATTCATAAGTAATACAGATGAAGCAATTTGACGTGGTGGCAGATGCAGAAGCAGTGTGAAGAATAGAGATGAAACGCTTGTGTTTGGAGTAAGGCTGTATTTTTGTAGCGAATGGGACAGATTTGGCAAAATGGCGGATTCTCTGTGTGCAATTTTTCGTGGCGATAATTCGTTGATTTTCGGGTTCCCAGTTACTCGAAATCATATCAGCAAAGGTAAGAAATGAAATGAATCGTTATGGAGCATATCAAAATCTAGGGTCGGAATTTTTTAGTTTCGATTTTTGGTTAAAAATCGTGATTTATGTCAACCTTTGAACAATTTTCTTGGCGTTGTTCCAACTTGAAACACGCGGGTTTTTGGCTTTTTTGGCCAAATAATTTGATTAAATAGGGCGACATTTGAAAAAGGGTGAAATCCGACCCTAGAACTATGACTTAATAAAATACGAACCAAGGCACATTTTTATAACATTTGCTATATTTTTTATAGGGAACCAAAAAAAAGAGTGAACATCGCATGTTTTAGGATGTTCTCAAAAAATACGTTTATTTTTGGGAAAGAATATTATCATATTGGATCCTTGAGTCACGTCCTTCTCAAATATGTATACTTTTATAATATGTTGGACAGAACAATTTAGAAGATACGGCAAAAAACAGTTCCTTGGAATTCCTGCCTTAACACCACCTTAAGTGTGGCGGTAGAATTTGATGAGATATGAAATCCTGAAATTTTGAGCGCCATAGCCCATCGTTTTCCGCTTAGAGCAATTGGAAACTTTAGGGTGGTCACCCTCAAAAGTGCCGCCCAATGTGAAAGACTATGTTGAGAGGGTCCAGATTAGTAATGGAGCCCTCCATGACATTGAAAATCACTATCTAGGGTATTTGGTTTTGTAGAATTCAAAATCTAGACATTCAGAAAGTTCATAGCGTGGTTACTTTTAGAGTGCTGTCCTTGAAAGAACTAGAGTGGTGTCTGGTTTTTTCACAACAAAATAACCCACTTCAAAGTGACAACACAAAGGTATATGACCTAGAGGTCATTGTACATGCAAAGTGTATATCACATATACCTATTCTATGGGGATATCAGCAAAAGTGTCTAGGTGTGAAAACATGAAAACAGTGCAAAACACCAAGATGGTTCTTTCAAGAATAGTTCTTTGATGATGTATCTTCAAACATATCTGAAGTAGAGGGGTGATGTCGCATGTCACACATTGAATTTCAGGGGGGCCAATATATGTCAAAAGGCAAAATTAGGATTTTCCAATTGGGCTGTAACTCAATTATTACTTACCTAATTAATTAGGTTATTATGGTACATGGTAGGAACGGGCCTGCAGTACTGACTAGATAACAAGAAATTCAACATTTAAAAATATTGTTACTATGGAGTTCTGACCCCCAAACGGTCGCAGATGAAGTATTGCTTTTACACCCAAATAACTTTAAAAAGTAAAGGAGCTATCAATTTGTGTGCCAGATGAATTTCTAAAAACCAAAATAATTCCCAAGGATAGTGATTTCAAAGTTAGGGAGGGTTCATACAAGTTTATGGCCCTCTCAAAATTGTCTTTCGCATCGCACAGCATTTATGATGGGACCCCCTAATTTTTGAATGCTCCTGCGGGAAAAGGAAAGGTAGTTGGGATGCAAGCCTCAAAATTCAGGATTTTAGTTTCTCATCAATATCTATAATCACTCCAAAAAGAAAAGAATCCATGACATGCCGCGGTGCACATCTCGCTGTTGGACATGGAAACCCTAATGACCTTTGTCATGAATTCTGTGGGGACAACCCGAAGACCCTGGCTAGTAACAAATTTACATGTGCTCTAATGACGTCAATTGCTACGTAATTTAGACTATTTCCACAATTTTTGGTTTCAAACAGTGCAATGACCCATTAATGACCTTGGACGCCTCTATCCCTGAACACCCCTTATGAAGGCAAGGGTCAGTGCGTTTTCTCGGAACCAGTTTGGTTGATATCGGCGGTATGCTTGTGAAGAAGATAATTTGTAATAACAAAATGCCCATATTTGCGCCTGTTGACCTTTGCACCTCTATAACGTGACCCCTGGGTCGCGAATAGGGTCAACTGTAATTTTTCTGTATTTACGATATCCCGGGATATTCTGTTCAAATTCCGTTTCAACGGACCCTGTGTTTGTAAATTTTGACCCTTTGACCTTGAAAATTGACCTGTGGGGTCGGACTTTCATAGCCCTCTTTTTTGTTACATCACTGTAGTAATAACGGGCTTTATCTTCCCATAGGCTGAGATAAATCCAAGTGGTCTTGTTTTAACATTTTTGGCAAAATTGACCTTTGTGACCCCCTTAATGACCTTGATCATGTATAAAAAAAACCTTGTGTACACAACAAAAATACATTGTTTCCATGCAAATAAAAAAAATTCTACTATGATTCGTTCTGAGAGATTAAAATTCTTGAAAATATTTACAGTAAACCGGAAATGACCTTAATGACCTTTGACTCCAAAATAAAAATATCTTGCATAAACCAGGTAACATGAATGACATATCTGCAAGTTCAGTTATTGTACTATGTTTGGGTTTGGAGAATAAAAATTTGTGAATATTTTGGAATATTTTTGGTTTTTGACGGAAGTAGTGACCCCGTAATGACCTTTTGATCCTGAAACTGTGGACCACCCAAAGACCTCCTGCCTAGTAAACAATGCATGTGCTCTAATGACGTTACTCTGTTACGTAATTTGTCAAGACAGCGATTTTTTTGAATATTTTCACAATTTTGGGCTTTCAAACCGGAAAACTGACCCCCTTAATGACCTTTGACTCCTTATCCCTTAAACACCCGATAAGAAGCAAGGGTCAGTGGTCCCTCTGAACCAGTTGGTGTTTTTTGATATCCGCGTAATGCTGTAGAAGAAGAATTTGTGTAACAATTTGACATACATATTTGACGCCTTGTGGCCAGGTTCAATAGGTCGACATGGGGTCAATGTATATGACATAATAAATGGTCCAAGTCAGCGGTCATTTGAGGTAAGTCTAGTCACAATACATCAAACGATGACTGAGCTAGTAGCAGTTGAAGTGTTGATAGAAAGAAAGAAGAGAAAGCATCAAAAAAGAACAAGACGGCCTGAGGCCGCCTTGTAAAAAAGCTGACCGACATGCCCGAAATTTCAGGTTGTTTTTTGGTCAGATACGGATGGAGGGCAAACCAATTTTGCCCCTTTGGACCAACCTTACAACAGCACTAATATAAGTAACGAAGCCGGGGGTCGGAAGAGTAGGAAACACACACTAAGAGGTTCTGGAAAGGATCAATAAGGAGAGAAGACAAAAAAAAAATGGTGGTGGATGAATAGAGGGCAGATGAATTTAAAAATGGAGAATAATGGTGTAATAATTGATTATGCTTAAGAGTTCTCAACCCCTACTTTGTGGTTACTCCGGCACCATCTGAAGTGGAATAAAATTACGGAGGGATTCAGTAGCCGAGCGGAGAGAATAAGATGACCTATGAGCTCCATAAATCAGCGGGTGCTATGATACTCAAAAGTAGGGGTGGTTCTGTAGCGGAAGGCAAAGTTGAGATTTGATAAGAAAATGAATGGGTTATTTAAATAAAGATGAGAGTGGAAAAGTGAAGGTGATGGCTTGCATTTTTCAGGTTTTTGTAAATGATCAAGAAGTTTTGGAACTTGCCAGGAAAATACTGGAGTCAAACGCATACAGTTTTTGACAGAGGAAGCTCTCTATAGTTTTAGGTACCAAAGCTTACTGATACAAAATGATCAGTTTTATCTGATGGAACGGTTAAGAAAAAATAATAATTGTCTCTGGTTATATTTTGGTCTTGGTCGACATGTCGCTCAGCGTCAAAGGATCAAGACTTGAAGAATAAACCTGTTGGAATAAAGTGGACTTGCAGATTAATCTACATAAACTACAAACGTACAGGATCCATTTCGTATGCAGATGAAATTTTATTATTTGTCACTTGAAGAATGTTATTATGACATTACTACCATGGAGCGTGGTTCAACCCCTGCTAGCTATAAATGTAGCTGTCAGACCTCAATCAGAGACAAGTTTTCATATTTATTACATATATTTTGCAGAAGTACTAAAATTTACATGGCACCGTTGCACATTCACAACGTTTTGAGAGACTCTCGAATTAAAACACCAAAAAAAATTGGTAACCACTTCAAAGAGCCGTCAAACAATATTTCTCAACATTTCTTTAATTTACAAGAATAATCCATGTAAGCCTATTTGACAAGATTATCAGGTCACTGAAACTTGATTTTTATAATTTCCACACTCCGAATAATTATTAAAACAACAAGAGATATATATTTGCAACTAAACAAAAGTGGTTTGCTCTTTACTATTAAAGAGCGAGGGATTTTTGAAGCAGGACAGCGGCTTTAATTTGTCAACAATAGTGCACCAATCGATTCCTAAATATTCAATTTGGCAAAACTGGGGATCACGACCTGAGTTCCAGGTCATGCATGTCAAAAGTGTAAACAGTCGCCGCTAGTTTCAAAACATTGCATGATATGACAAGAATAATCTCTCTTGTTAGCTGCTTTAAATGATATCTTGGAGAATTTGGAGGAGACATTCAAGCCACGAGTAGGGTTTATAATGTGCATTTTAAAAAGCGTTTCGAGAGGAGTTCACAAAATGGATTCTCCATGGTGAGGCATGGCACTCCACACCATGACAGAGTCATGTAAGAACAGTGGTCGTGTTCTAATGACTGTAAGGAATGCTTGCGTACCTTCTCCGATGTTGATGTTGGATGTTAACAAATTGCCTTGTCTTTAGGCAGATGCAGAACCTCCATGAAAATATATCCCACATAAATATATCATTCGACACCTGTTAGAAGTAACCTCCCCAAGTGACGTCAGACCCACACTTCCTCTTCCTCTTTCGTACTTACCCTCGACAAGATAAACCATCCTGCAGGGGGAGGGACGGCGCCGGGAAATCAACATCGGAGAAGGTAAGCAAACATTCCTTACGAGTCATTAGAACACCACTGTTCTTACATGAATCATACAGGAATCTTGGCTTACCTTCAATCCGATGTTGATTTACAAATTGCATAAACAGCGCCAGATTAGCACAGGTACTAGGAGGCGGTGCAGGAGGCAAACGTCACATCAGATTGCGTGAAATCTGAATGAATCGACACCCTGGGCGACGCAGATATTTGCACTTACCATTAATTGTCCTGAGAGTCTGATCTGTGTAGGACAGCTTGGGCAAATCTAGCTCTTTCTGAGTTGATCTGTCGAAGGTCCGTTTTAGTGAAGTAGTTTGAGGAGCGCCATGAAACCGCTGCGCATATTTTTAAAATAATTAATGATTTCGGCAGGGAGACGCCGGCTGAAGGCGAAAGAGCTCGCGATAGCTCTGGTGGAATGAGCGCGAACACTCGCGAAATTAGGAACAGCTGCGGCGTCTATGATAATCTTAACTACCCACCTAGCTTGCGTAGCCTCGGCGCGCCCGTGAGGGGCAACCGTTTTATAAGAGCTGATTCGTGGTCCCCCTGATGGGGCCGTCCTCTAACGACCATTTTAAGGCGCGAACAGGCACACAGAATCTGTGTCCTCCCGAATAGATGAAACCGTAACTGATCTTCGGGAGGAAGACGGGGGACACTGAAAGGCGCTACACTCGTTCTTTGCGAGAAACCCGGCGAAAGAAAAGCGTAGCACCGGCGTTGGAGAACTGGATAGCATCGCCTCCTTCTAGCGCATGCAGCTCCCGACGGCGGCGTCCCGAAGCCATGAAGATGAGAAACACGGTCTCACCGTCCATGTTAGCCAAGTACGTCCTCCATGGGCTCGAAAGGGGCTCAGCGTATATAGTCCAACACCTTGTGAGGTTCCATGAGGTACAATCCTTCTTCTCCGTGGGCCTAGTATTAACATCCCGTGAGTAGAACTTGATGGCGCAGAGTCCTTAATCTGGTTCGCCATCATCAAACCCTCTGTGGATCGACTGAATAGCAGATTTGTAGTTTCGGACGTTGGCGGCCTCCAGTCCAGCATCAAATCGCTCCGACAAGAATTCCTGCCACCTGTCCTAACATGGCAACATTGGATCGAGATCCCTTCTGTCGCACACCGGTAATTAAACGCCCAGCCATCCAGAGTAGGTTCTGAGCGTACTTGGGCGCCTACCCCGAGCGGCCCTGTTAGCAGCTCTCGACAAGCCCTCCTCATGGAGACGACTCCGGACAAGAGCCAAGCCGTCAGCCTCAGGTGCTCTATCTTCAGATTCGAATTGGTCGACCGATGTCCCCGGACGAGGTCCGGGACCGGCGGTAGCAGCTTGCATGACCGCGAGCAGGTCTACTGGGCCGGAACCCAGGTGTCGAGGCGCAAATTGGGCGACCATGATGACTTTGCATTCCTCCTTGCTATCTTGCGAAGAACGCAATGTATCAGAGGAAGGGGGGAAATGCATACGCTCATCGCCCACAAAAAAAAGAAAAAAGAGCCCCCCCCCCCCCCCCCCCCCCCCCCCCCCCCCCCCCCCGGAGGAATGAGCGAGGTGAGTGTCGTCGCCCCCCCCCCACCCCCCCCCCCCCCCCCCCCAACACCCCCCCCTCCCCCTCCCCCCCCCCCCGGCCCAACTGATGATAGAGCTCACGGCGAATGCTTCGGTCTGGGGGTACCGAGAGCAAAACACAGGGAGCTGGTGATTCCGTTGCGACGCGAAGAGATCTATCGACGGGTAATAGATCCTGTCGAAGATCATCTGGACGACCTGTGGGGCTAGGGACCATTCTTCGGGGCAGGCCAGTCGGCCCCGAGATCGATCGTCCGTCCAGGATGTTGGTAACACCTGGATTGCGTCGCAAACGAGGATTATCCCGCGGCTTCTGCACCAATTCAGAAGTTGAAAGGCTTGCAAACAGAGCGCGGGGGACCTGGTGCCCCCTTGCCTGTTCACATAGGGCCACTACAGTCGTGTTTTCGGACTGATCCTGACCTTGCAGTCCCCCAGCCTGGACTCGAACTCCTGGGGTGTAAACCACTGCATAAGTTCGAGCAGGTTTATGTGGAAGGACGCTTGTTCGGGTGACCATTGTCCGAACACGTGATCCTCCTCTAGATGACCTCCCCATCCCCACTCCGACGCATCCGTCGATATGACGTGTCGTGGAGGAGGATCTGGGAACTTCACTTCCAACCAGAGGTTGGTCGAGCATCCACCACTCCCTCTCCTCCGGGGGATGGATTCTCATCGGGATAACCCTGTAATGGGGTGCCGACTGGGTCGGTAATGCGCCAGAAGGTGCAAACTGAAGGGCCCTCATATGAAGGCGACAGTCTAGGACCAGGTCTACCAGACTAGCCATCACCCTGCGTGTCTCCGTGGCCGCACCCCGCACACTATACGCATGTTCTCCACCGCTCCGGGCGACGGGACAGCTAACCCGTGGACCAGGTCTAGTTGTGCACCCAGAAAGATGGGGGTCTGTGATCGGAACGAAATGGACTTCTGGTGATTTGACTCATAAATCCCAGCCTCGTCACTGTTCGCACTACAACTCGAGTTACCGCCATTGCATCGACCCTGGACGGGGGGGGGCTGGTACACCATCCAGTCGTCCAGGTAAACACACAGATCGATCCCCCGCGCCGGAGGTACGCTGTACAGCCTGCACCACCCTGGTGAAAACCCGTGGGGCGGTGTAAAGGCCGAAGGTAGCAGCGAAACCGGTACCCTCTCCATTCACCGAGAACGGACCTGGCTGATCTCTCGATGAATTGGGACTTGGAGATAGGCGTCCTTGATGTCCAGTGACGTCGCCCATGTCCCTTTGATTGGGCAACGTAACACCGATGCCAATGTCTCCATCCGAAAAGGCACTGGCCTGATGAAGACATTGAGCGTCTTGAGATTGAGAATCGCCCCCCCCCGCCCCGCCGCCAATCGCCCGTCTTCTTCGAAGCAGGAAGAAGTGGACCAGAACCCCTCCCGAAAGGGGGCTGATCTGGACGATCGCCTCTTTGCGGAGCAGAACTCGCGACTTCCCGTCAATAGAGCCTGCCGCTTCACTGGAGCACCTGGAAGATTGTGGCCTTCATCGTCAAAATGACGGGGAGGTGCTGCAGACTTCGAACGGTAACACCGTATCCCACCATTTTGCAGCACCAATTCGCCCGGCTGGATCCTGATCCAATCCGCGCGAACTTCAGCATCGACCGCCCACCTAGGATACTTCCCCGTTGAAACTGCTCCCCTTTTGGAAGGGGAGGCAGCACGGTCGCCGCCCCATCAAACCCCAGTCTTCGCCTTTTGGCCCTGGCACGAGAAGGCTTGGACTGGGGAGCCGGACGCTTCGCCGCCCTCAGGAGAGGGGGCTTAGTGGCCGGCGCCGACGTAGACACCGCAGTAGAAGGAGCAGGGTGGGCCGCAGACCGATTTCTTTGTCTTCCCTGCTGCCGCTTCCTCACTTCGGCTTCCCGTTGGTGATAGGCTTGAGCTTCTCTTGAAGCTTCTCCTCATTGGTGACCCACGCTGGGCCAGTTGCTCCGCAACCTGTGTCGACTTGTCACCGAAGAGTGTCGGCCGACCAAAAGGCATCCTCCCTCAGGTCCCCCGAACGAGGTCCCCTGTTGAAGATGCCTTAAGCTCTGCACCAGCGTTTTCGCGTCTAAAAGCCCCGAATCTTCCCGCAATCGACAGAGCCATCGACTCCCCCAGCTGATGCGGCTAGCGTCCCGCCAAAGCTCCACCGCCGCCAGGAAGAGATTTCTTGCCAGATGAACTCGTCGCCTGCCACCAAGTCACCAAGATGGTTGGTGACACAGAGGGAGAAACTCGATAAGCGAATGAGCGCCCGCGTACAGGCGTCAGCTCGCTTAAACTCTTCAGCCCAAAAGGGTGAGAAGCATGGGGGCGCAGAAGGCCCCGCGGACGGCAACTTCGGAGCGACGTTGCTGTCCATCGAGGGAACCCTCAAAAGCTTCTCAAGAAGTCGGCGCCTGCACCAAACAAAACACGAAGCGTAGACGTGAAGGCCCGCGACGAACGCGAAGCCCACGGTCCCTCCGGAGTGTCCACTGCGTCCCACGCCTCAATGATATCCTTGGGCAGTGAGAACAAAGGAACTGCTGTCCGCGTCGGCTTGGAGCCCCAAGCCCCCCAGCTTTGAACTACCCCACTCTCTGTCTTACCCTCGTCGACCTGTCTAGGCCTAGGCCAGAAGCCATAGCCCTGGGGACGGCGGGAGCAGAGGCAGGAAACAGGTCGGATGCCGACGACGGCTCCGAAGTTCGTGGGGCCGCGGCTTCGCGGCGATGACGAGGCCCCAGGCACTCATCATCACCTTCCCCCTCCGCTCCCGCTTTCCGAACTCGGAGTCGGATGGAGATGAGCCACAGTAGCAGGTGCAGCAATAGGCTGGACCACGCTACCCACAACAGACCCGCTGCAACCGGAGCCCCATGCTACGACGGTACCTGCGGACAAGCGGCGACCCCGATACACCCCCGCCCACGGCCCCGAACAGCCCCGGGGTGGGGGGCGGTGAACCGGTAATGGAAAAGAGCGGATATCTGTTACACTGTGGGCCAAAAAGAATTGGCCGGAAGGGTATGCAGAATACCCCGGGTTCAACCCAAGAAACCCGGAGTGCGTATCCACAAACGAGGGCGGATGTCAACATCGCCAGCGACCCCCGGCGGCGGCCGAGGGCCAACCCA
>JAMKCH010008858.1:0-30728 GCA_023653785.1 Ophioderma brevispina
GAACCCTGAGTTGTGGAGTTCGTTAAGTAAGTGTTAATACTGAATAGTATAAAATATATACTTAATATATACAAATGTAAGTGTAAAATAAGATACTGGTTTACAAATGAAAGTGCAAAAATAATATACAAGATAGATATGAATATATGTACAGTATAAAATGGGAAGTGGTTTACTGGACACACCATTTACGTGTCGTCTTGGCACATAGCACCGGCCATTGTTGAATCTTGGCAAACCTTGGCAAATCTTCACTGGGCTAGGGAGTTATCAAACACATCATAATCGGCTAAGCGTGGGAAACTCCACGTACACACAGTGTCAGATAGCGTTGATTCGGATTTTTTTGTACATTGCGGTACACTGGAGATTGCGCAAAATACTTGGTTTATCGTAACGATTTACGCACCAAAATATTCCTACCTAAATTGTCTAGTTAGCTGACTAGTTTATAATATAGGTTTATTTTTGGAAAAGACGAAAAAACGTGAAAAATACGATCCATACAAGCATTTTTCTTACCTTATCAGCTCTTATCAGCTGGCTCAATTCTCGATTGCTGCTGTCAAGTCATGCCACACGTCAGGCTTACAAAAACTAGTGAGCTAAGGGGTCTTTTTTGTCAGATGATAACTATTTCGATTGCTGTAAGATGATTTGTAACTTCAGAAAACTTGAGGAACAATAACAGCAATGTACATGCGCGTCTTGTATCTTTGAAAACTTCAGAAACAATGACGTCAAAATCCAATGCATCCACTTCAACTGAAGACTTCGCCGTTTGACATTTTCCTCCGCGAGTTTTGCTGCTTCTTTACAAAAGATCTTTTAACAAGGTAACATGCGACATAGATAATTGTCAGGAATCAATAAACAACTTTCCGAACTACTTTGATTACAGAACAAACTTACAGACTTCTGATATACGCGTGTTGGACAACCTGAGCTAGCCGCTTCGCTGATTCTGTAAAATACGTAACAAACAAATCTTCTTCCGAGCATTAATGTAGGCCTTAGCCTAACTTGCTATCACGCCCTCTATAACTACACATGTTGGCTCAATGCGCCATACGTCGAAGGTGAAAAGAAACCTGTACGGATTTATACAGTGTTTTCGCACGCTAAAACTAATGTAGAAGTTCATGATTTCTAAACACACCTCTTTAATCTTTGGAAATCTTGAAGAACAATAACTACAATGCACATTCGTGACTTTTATCTTTACCTATACGGATCTATAATACAAATCTTTTTCGTCTAAAACTAATCAGTTCCTAAATCTAACTTCTAGAAATGCACCCCTGTATTTCGTTTGTCCATGCAATCCTTTGGAAAAAAATCATGAAGATATTACTTCCGGATTAAAACCCATACCAATGCACGCTCGGCGCGGACGCCGACCGTGCGAAAAGAAAAAAAAAAGGGGAAAAAAGCAAAATAACGGCACATCTTTCCTGATAACAAACAGCTCAAACAAAAACAAAACCAAACAACAACAATAAAAAAAATATGAAATAAAACTTCTTTAAACCGATTTTGAACCCTGGACCAACCAGGGAAAAATACGTCTACGCAGATATCTTTGACCACTGCGCCACTCAGGAGCTTGCGAGCAGTGTGTGTGATCTGCTCATTTGGTGACAAGCGGATGGAAGACAGATCGAGGTCACAAATGACACGACCACTAATAGCCAGAGAAGGTAATATTTACCGAGAATAAAAGCAAGCCAAATTAATCATACACTACATCATGAACTGTTTTTCTATAGCCTATAAAAGAATAAAAGACTACGCATCTCTAATGGATAATTTCACGATCAGTGAAAAATCATACAGGCCCTTTATTTCCGTAAATAGCGTACACATCACCACGTTAACCTCCTATTTACGAACATGGATTATTCCACATGGCGATTTCGGACGACGAAAACAAAACACTCCATTTCTTGAAACTACTTGCCTCACAAATTGTCCAAAATTCCACCTTTTTCCTTCACAGAAAAACAAAGCAAGCCTTTCGGCCCTGGAGAAGACTTCAACACATAACATATCAAATTTATAGCTCCAAACACCGCTCCCTCTATCAAAAACCGTTAACAGAAGTTCAATTCCACTCACAATGCAAAAGGCAGTACCTACCCCCAATACGTGCACACCTACTGTCTTCTGTCGACACATTTTTGGACCCTCAAAAGTAGACCAATTCCAATTTACAGACTAACGTCTGATAATCAGTTCCCAAGTTTCTAAGTTCAGAAGTTCATACTCTCACTTTCTCTGATTCTTTACAGCCCCACATTTCCAATCTACATGTGCATAGTCCTCCGAATACCTAAAAAACTATATTGGCAACATGTCATGTTTAAGATATCAAATTGGGTTGATTTTTTTCTCATTTACAATTTTTTTGGGATTATAACTAACTCTATCCACAGCATAAGCAAAATTAATTAAAATTTATAAATTAGTTAGCAAGAAATAAACACTGACAGTTATGACAATAAACAGTATAGGCCCCATAGCAGGGAAACCCATGGAGCATTTAAGTGGCCAAAGACAATGACATGATTGTAATGCATACATCTCCATATCCCACAACACAATATGGGACCTTGATGATCACATCTGTTATTCTGCTATATGCCTGTGTATACGGGATAATTTGACACGATGTATTATGGGATATTGAATTTGATTACCTGATTTTTCTGCAAACCATTAAGACACCACAAATTAGATGATAATGAGATTTATGAGATTAGAATATTTAATCTATTTCACCATATCCCATAACACAATAGATGAGACCTCAGACTGCATGTACAAATTGTGATGTTAAACTATTTTACCATTATGGGCTATTGGATTTGATTCCTTGATTCTAATTTCTTCCACATTCTTTAGTCCACAATGCAAGTTGAAACCATCTCACAAAAATGCTTTCAGATTCCCAATAGTTTATACACCTCTCTCTCCGAGCACACTCATTATATGTTTCCTCAATATGATACCCCCATTTAGGAACATGGAATATTCCACTTTGACAAGTCTCTGAATGTACTTCATTTCCTGAAATAACTTGCCTCAGAATTCATCCAAAAATCTACCTTTTTCCTCCACCAAAACACAACACAAGCCTTTCGGTCCTGGAAAAGACTTCAACACATAACATACTCAATTTATAGCCCCAAATTCCACTCCCTCTAACCAAAACCGTCGACAGAAGTTCAATTTTCACTCGCAATGCAAAAGGCAGTACCTACCCCCAATACGTGCACACTTACTGTCTTCTGCCAACGTCTGATAAAAAATGCGAGGTAATATCACTGACCTCTACACATGGATTAGCGGTGCGGCGATCGAAAAGTGCAAAATTTGACCCCCGCCATATTAAGGAGGGGCAAGAAGCCGTCGTTACTGCACTACTTTCATGGCACCGTAGTTAAATTTGCAAAACTTTACTCAAAATAAGGGAAATAAAAGGGTTTTTTTTCAGCACAAAGAGGAATGTTGTTATATTCAAAACACAGATCCTTAAGGAACAAATAAAAGAATTTTCCGGAAAAGGAAAAAATAATGAAATAAACTGAGGAAGGAAATGTGAAATAATAAAATAAATAAATGCAGAAATAAATAGAGCATGTTATAACATAAGATTAAATGCATATTTGGTATAAATAAATATATAGAAATAAATGAATGCATGAATGATTGAAGACTGAATGGATGAACGAATAAATCCCAACTTGCTTTATTATTATGAATAAATAAAAAAAAAAAATAAGAAAGGGACTCAGGGGGGATGGGCGGAGGGGAGGGGATCATGTGGGAGGGGGAGCGAGCGGGGGGGGAAGGAAGAGAAGAGAGAAAGCTCACATCAGAGTAGAGGGAGTACGGGCCCTCAGGGAAGGGAGGTTAGTGGGAATGGGGAGGGGGAACGGGGAGAGGAGGGAAGGGGAGTGGGGGTGGTGGAGCGACGTAGGGAGAAGGTGATGGAGCGAGGAGGGACTCGGGGAGGGGGAAGGGCGGTGAGAGGCAGACACAAGATGGGGGAGGGGAGGAAAAGGGAAGGAAGTGGAAAGGGAGGGTGTAGGGGAGGGGAGGCGGAGGGTAGAGGAGGGTTAGAGGAGAGGGGAGAGGAGGAAGGGAAGGGAATGGAATGTGGAAGGGGGAGGAAGGGGAATGTGGAAAGGGGGGGGATGGAAGGGGAAAGGGGGGAAATGGGAGGAGGGAAGGGTAATGAGGGGAGGGGACTGGAGGGGGGAATGGGAAACTCAGCCAATGCATCAAAATATGCAAAAGAATCACCTGCAGAAATAACTGAAATATGGAGAAATTTTCTGAAAAAATAATGAAACAAACTGATGAATGTGAAAGTGTGAATAAATAAAATACTACAGTTGAATAAATAGCAGAGCTGTTTGATAAATAAGATATTGATTTAAGATATATAGAAAAAACTAATGAAATGAAATGCATGAATGAAAAAAATTAATGGAATGGATGAAGGACAGGAATATTATTACAAACTGACCTTTATTATTATGAATAAAATATATAAAAATAACACAAGAAAGAAAGGGAAGGAAGAAGGGAACGGAACAGAAGGGAAGGAGAAGGGAGAAGGAAGGCGGAGGGGGGGTGGAGAGGGAAGAGAGACGCGGGGAAGGTGAGGAGAGGGGAAGGGGAGGAAGGACAGAAGGGAAGGGGAAGGGGATAGAAAAGGGGAGGGGAGGGGAAGGGGAAGGTTGAGGGAGGGGAGGGGGAGAGGGAGGAAGGGAAGGGAAGGGAAAGGGAAGATGAGGCGATGGGGAGGGGGGGGGAAAGGACCGGCGAGGGAGCGACGGGGGAAAAGGTGAAAATGAACGGGAGGGGGAGGGAGGGGGGAAGGGAGGGGACGGGGAGGGAAGGGGAAGGGGTATCCCGCCAATTGGCGCAATTTATACGCAGCACATGACTTTGGCATAATTTGTCGATGGTACTACCACACAATTTTTAATAAAATATTAAGATTATTCTTGCAAAATTCAAGAAATATTAAAAAGTGATGACTTCACATTGCCTCAGGTACGGTGACCTCTATGTCGGCCCGCCTGAAAATGGACGCTGGGGAGAGTTCCGGTTGTATCAACGCCGACTATTCAAACTAACGTGCGAAGCCCACAATCCCTGTTAGCGGTCAGTGGGTCTGATCTAGAAAAATCGATAAATTGGGAATAAATTATGCAAATTTCTAACAAGAGCGATGGATTTGCAAATAAGAGGTAGGTCTTTTTGAATTTCGTGAATATTGAACACAAAGTGCAAAGGTCGCATGTTAAAAGATACGTCCGTCTTTTAGTTTAGAGTCAGATTTTTGTATTTTTTTTCTAAGTACTAAGTGTGTTAAAATATATGGAAATTTTATATTAATCAGTCTAGTGTTTTAAAACGGTAAGTGTAAAACCTTGTAAACATTTTTTTTGTGGGTGGGGGACTTCAAAATTTATCTTTCATTTATCCAAAAAATCTCTATGTACAACAAAAAAGTAAAGCAGATAATGTTTGAAAATTGATCAAAAATGTCAATAACAAAACTTCTGTGTTGGTGACCTAGTTTTGTTTTACTTTGTCTAACAACTTGCTGGCTGACAGAAGGAAGGCACGATTTGTTTCTTTTTTACTATCCAAATCTTCTTCAATTTTATCATTTTTTTTTGCAATATAAACTTATATTTTCAATGTGTAAAGAATATGTGTGAATTTTATTTATGGTCGATTGTAAAATTCTTCAACTTTGGTCAATGTCAATTTACACCTACTAATATTTTTAGCCTTAGTGACCAGGATAATTGGTCAAATTGATAAATTCAAATGGTCCATTTTTATGCCGCTTGTGATATTAAAGTTTATATTGTCCAAATCCGAAGATACTTCAGGTCGAGGTACTTGAAACATTGGCAGTGCTGCCTTGGTATCCTTTAATCTCTTGTTTAATATTGGAATTTCACTTCTCAATATAACGTCATTAAACCTCACGCAAAAAGTTTTTTTAAGGGAGAACTCGAGCTCCTTAAACATTTTTTATAGTGTGGTCAATAAAATTGAAAATGCGCATATTTTGTTAACTAGTTCATTTTTTCCATTGTTTGTTTTTCAATCTTTCAAACCTCTGTCAGAGTAATTTTGACTTCAAATCAGTGATATGCGTACAATAGTAGAACAAAGTCTAAATGCCAGAAGATCTCCATTGGATATTACCAGTGTCTACCATGAAATCTGATTTGTGACTCAACCAGAACAATTGTACACTATTTACTTATTGCTGCAAAAGTGCATCACGGTAAAGCACCTACTGGAAGATGTTGACTGTAACCTGTTTTTCTGTTGAAATTCTGACAAATAAATAGCAAATAGTAATCTATTATACATCTAGTAACATAAAGGGGGCGCTGAACTGTAAGTGATTTTTGACTGGGACAATTTGTGAATTTAAATGCTACATAGATTTCCAATAATTGCTATTGTAACCCTTACCACATAATATATGTTTTTCAATGCCATGAAATTGTGTCAGAAAAGTTACTAAATATGCCCATCTAACATTAAGCTATATAATCAAAATTGTTGTATTAAATTAGCCCGGATTTCAAACAAAAATGAGTGGTGTCAACATGGCTACGTGGATATGTAGACTGAGTTTTGCTTTGAAATGTTCTTGAATAATTGTTTTTTTACTGGTTTTGAACAATAACAATGTCATTACATTGAATTCTCGCCTTTTGGTAGAACCATTATGGAAGGTTACCGAAAACTCTAAACAACCGTGTACTATTGGCAGCAGAAATACTAGCGAGCCAATTCTTACCCTGCAAGGTAACATTCCGTAACACATGCACTATTCGAGTTACTTCTTCATCAGATTTGTATACATATCTACAAGTACCTAGCCAAATATCTTCTGGTGAGACGTTTTCCCTCTATGTTGAAAGAGAAGGTGACTTGTTAACGTGTCCGAACAAGTAAGTATTTGTATCAGACAAAATGACACCGTGCAATGTTGTTTTTCATGCTCCAATATTTTTCGATGCTAGTGCATCTTCAAGGAAATGTCACTGTAAGGAATTGGAGTGGAGTTAGCATCAGAATTGCAAGCGGGATGCAACAGAATGGGTAGCAATTACCAGTCTGATTCAGAATTCCACGCCTCGGTTTGCAAAACGTGAAAGGATACATTGACAAATAACATGTTTAAACAATGACCATTTTCCAGGACAGTGTAGGCTTGATTTTGCAACTCAATGTGAAACCACCCTTGCTTACAAAGAAGTTATATTTGTATGTAATATTGATATGCTGCACGGTCAACGCTTTATGATTATCTATCCCTCTCTTGTGACTGAACTAGACCTGTCTTATAATAATCTAGCAAATATTGTCATTACTCATTTGAAAGTCTGCCCGTTGCAAGTACTGCGACTCCACAGTACCCATTTTAAATTAAACTCCATGCCGGTGTATTTAAAGCTTTAGGAAAACTTATCGTCCTCAATCTTGCTAACAACAAGCTGGTTTCATTACCAGTGGAATTGTTTCAGGGGTTACTAAATCTTCAGGAGTTATATCTTGGTTATAACCAGTTGGATCTATTGGATGCTGGGTTGTTTGACAATTTGACAAAATTAGCTCTACTTGATCTTGGTAGTAATTACTTGACAGCGGTGCCTTTGGTATTTTATGGAAATCGATGCATGCAATTAGGATAGTGTTGTATTTCAACGGTTGCAAGGCTTGTATATACTTGTACTTGAAAACAACAAACTAAAGACACTGCCGGTGGGATTATTTTGGGGATTAGAAATTCTTAATGAGTTATATCTTGGTCATAATCAGTTGGAACTATTGGTTGTGCTAGGTTGTTTCTCGGATTGTCTGGGTCTTCTATCCTTTTCACTTGAAACAATACGCGAATACCCTTACAATAGGATTGTTAAGGATGTACAAAATCTAATAAATTGTATCTTGGTCATAACCATTTTAACATTTCATTAGAGTCTGTGTGGTTTTTACAGATTATCTGGTCTATCGTTTCTTGTACTTGACAACAATAAGCTGAAGTACCTTGCCAGAAAGGTTTGTTTGAGGGAATTAGAAAATCTCATTCAACTATACATTGGTTATAATCACTGACCCCCCTTTTGGTGGGCATTGAATCCAGTATGTTTGACAGTATGACCAAATAACTGTCCTTAACGTAATAATTACTTGACAGTGGTGTCGTTGGGGTTGTTTAAATGCGGTACGAATTTTACATACACTGAATATTTTTTATGGAAATCATTGCACATCGCTTGGATGTTGATGTCTTCAAAGGTTTGAACAGGTTATATAGACTTGGAATTGACAACAACAAGCTGAAAACACTGCGGTTGGATTATTTTGGGGATTAGAAATTCTCAATGAGCTATATCTTGGTCAAAACCAGTTACATATATTGGATTCTATGATTGTTTAAACGATTATCTGGTCTATCTTTGCTTGCACTTAACAACAATGAGCTGAGGTTTTTTTTTTTCTATTCATAAGGTCTTTTTGACGGATATAGGAAAATCTTAATCAACTGAACCTTGATGATATAAGTTGACAACATTGGAATGCCCGGCATGTTTGGGACAATTTGACCAAATTAACCTCAACTTATTATTAAGCAATATGAACTTGACAGCGTGTCGTTGGGATCCGTTTAAGGCGGTACAGAATTACATAACCGAATTTTTATGGAAATCAATTGCATCGCTTTGGATGTGATTTCTTAAAGGTTGAACAGGTTATATAGACTGGAAAATTGACAACAACAGCCTGAAACCTGCCGGGGGGATATTTTGGGGGAATTAGAAATTTCTCATTGAGGGCTATATCTGGTCAAAACCATTACATATATTGGATCTAGATTGTTTAACGGATATCTGGGTCTATCTTTGCTGAAACTTAACAACAATGAAGCGAGTGCTATGGGCCAGAAGGTCCTTTTGACGAATGAGAAAAATCTTAATCAACTGAACCTTGGATGATAATCAGTTGACAACATTGAATGCCGGCATGTTTGACAATTTGACCAAATTAACTCAACTTAATTATAAGCAATAATACTTGACCAGCGGTGTCGTTGGGACGTTTTAAGGCGGTACAGTATTTACATACACTGGTATTTTCTGAAATCAATTGCATCACTTGGATGTTGATGTCTTTCAAGGTTTGAACCAAGGTTATAATAGACGTGTAATTGACAACAACAAGCTGAAGACACTGCCGGTGGGATTAATTTTTGGGGATAGAAATTTCTCATGAAGCTAATATCTTGGTCCAAATATTATATATATTGGATTCTAGATTGTTTTACGGATTAGCTGGTCTATCGTGCTTTCACTTAACAACAATGAGCTATACTATGGCCAGAAAGGTCTGTTGAGGGATATAGAAAATCTTTATTGAATAATACCTTTCGATAATCATCTGACAGCATTGAATACCGGCATGTTTGACAATTTGACAAAATTAATTATACTTTTCTTTATAGTATGACTTGACAGCGGTGTCAGTTGGAATGTTTAAAGCGGTACAGCAAAATTTACATGCACTGGTCTTCTCCTGCAAATCAATTGCAATCGCTTGGATGTTGGATGTCTTTAAAGGTTTGAACAGGTTATATAGACTTGGACTTTCTCAGACAACAAGCGAAACACTGCCGTGGGATTATTTTGGGGATTAGAAATTCTCAATGAGCTATATCTTGGTCATACTCAGTTACATAATATTGGATTCTCGATTGTTTAAACGGATATATCTGATCATCTTTGCTTGGCTTAACAACACTGAGTCAGCACTATGCCAAAGGTCTGTTTGCAGGGTCTAGAAAATCTTATCACTACGCCTAGATATCATCTGTTGCAAATGAATTCCGGACATGTTTGACAATTTTGACTAAAACAAATTAACTCTACTACTTAATATTTAGCAAAATGATTACAGCGGTGTCATTGGGATCGTTTAAAGGCGTACAATAATTTACATACACTGGTATTTGAAATGGAATCATTGGTATCACTGGATGTTGATGTCTTTAAAGGTTTGAACAGGTTATATATAGCTATTGCATTGACACCAACAAGCTGAAGACATTGCCGGTGGGATTATTTTGGGGATTAGAAATTCTCAATGAGCTATATCTTGGTCATAACCAGTTACATATAATGGATTCTAGATTGTTTTACGGATTAGCTGGTTTATCTGTGCTGCACTTACAACAATGAGCTGAGTACTATGCCAGAAGGTCTGTGAGGGATTAGAAAATCTTATTCAGCTACGCCTAGATGATAATCTGCTGACAACATTGATGCCGGCATGTTTGACAATTTGGACCAAATTAACTCTACTTAAATTAGCAATAATGACTTTGGACGCGTTGTCCATTGGGAAAATTGTTTAAGACAGTACAGATTTTTCAAGGTTTGGACAGGTTTGTATACCCTTGTACTTAAAGCAAGCTGAAGACTCTGCCAGTAGGATTGTTTTGTGGTTTAGAAATCTCATAAACTATCATCTTGGTGGTATCCAGTAGATACATTAGATGCTGGTTTGTTTAAAGGATTGTCTAAGTTAAATTTCTTAGTATTGCAAACAATTCATTGACGTGCTTTACATTTTAAATTATTTTTGGGTTTAGACAATCTCATACATTATATCTTGTTGGTAATCAGTTAGTTACATTAAACGTTTGTTTGTGTTTTAATGGATTGTCCCCCCCCCCCCCCCCCTAAGCGAACACACTTCATTTGGCAGCAATTCATTGACGGCTTTACATGTTACATTAATTTTTGGGGTTTAGCATCTACTATATTAATCTTGTTGGTATCAGTTTAGTTACATAAACGTTAGTTTGTTTATGGATTGGTCTAAGCTAAACACTACTTCATATTGGCAGCATTCATTGACGGCTAAATTAAATATTGGGTATTTTCGACAGTTAAGAAGACTAACTGTATTTAATCTTTGGTACAAATTATCTTGACAGAATTGCCGTGTAACATTGTGTTTTCGGCCACTTAAGAAAAGTCTCAACAACTAGAATCTTAGTACAAATCTATTGGTAACATTGAATGCGGACTTGTTTTTATATTGGTTGTCTAACTGCCTTGCTTATTCTTAGCTCAATTCGTTGAGTTCATTGCCAGTAGATTTGTTTCGCGGGATTTACAATCTTAATAACTACGTAAGGGGAAACCATATGTTACATTGAACGGTTGATGTTCCAAGTTATTGAGCAGGCTACTTACCCCTAGCTCTTAAAGAAACAAGTTAAATCATTGCCAATTGAGTTATTTAGATCACTGCAAAATCTTAAAACGCTGTCCATTGCGTACAACGCAATTGACTGCTGCACACTCGATATGGGCATGGTTCAAAGAAATCACTACTACAATTTTTTTCTACTGAATGTTAATAAACCTTGACCCGAATTGCCAGGTGAATATTACATGATTAAAATTAGAAGAATTTAAGAAAGTTATAAAAGACCTAGTCCACACCAAATCCGACTGTTAGCATACTTGAATCAAATATCCGGAGAAATGCATCAGTTTAGAAATAGTTCTATTATCAACACTGAAATACATGCTTGGATTTGCTCTTTTTAATGAAACACTTCTCAAACTGTCTGTATACATCTCTTTCTCTCACAACAAGCGACCAAATTCCTTATGTGCAAATTTAGTTTTTTAAACTCAACTTATAATATATCACAATACTCTGGTAGAAATACAATCCCTATGCTTTTCCTTCTGGGTCTGCCAAGAAACATAAAGTTGCATGCAAGTCAACATGAATATGTGAGTGTTTATGCACTGCTGGTATAAACTGCAGTCGTCTAACAACAATCGCCTTTCTTCATTCATAGGCTTCTCTCCGATCGTTTTTCTTCTAGGGGGAATAATTTGGTCATTGGGTTTTTAATGCAATTGTAGGCAATTCGTTTGTTTTGTTTTACTTCTTTTGGGAAAATGAAGGGAAAAAATATGAAAAAGGTTGCAGGCTACATTGCTTTGCCATCTTGCTTTGTCTGATACTAATGAAGTATATCCTATTGCCCTTTCATCAGCTTATATTTACTTTCGGGAAGAAGTTCCCCATGCAAATCCCTCCAAAAACTGGAGAACTGGCATTACCTGCAGAATATCTGGTGCCATACAATAACAATCCAGTGAAGCTTCAGTTTTCTGTTTGTGACCTTGTTAGCAAATTGACAGGTTTATTTCAATCAGGTTTCCGTACTCTACTAAAAGAATAGGCAGTAAATTAGTGAGGTGGATCTCTACACTGATATGGGCTGATTTCCCTAGCTCTAGGAATTACCATCTATCTTAGCTGGGGCGAACTTTAAATTTTATATGATAACTCCCATATCTGCATCGGCCTCCCACTGGCTTTAACTAAAACAGTTTCACTGAGCTTGTAATACATGATCATAAAAGTGAATCTTTCGGCAGGTATGTACGTTCTTCAATTTTCAATAATACTGGTGGCAATTCGAGGGTTTTAAAACAGGTTTGTTATTTCCATCGGCTTGTTTCTTGGGCTTGAACTTTCCTATTATACTGTGAATCCTCCTTGCTATAGTTGAGATTGTACAGCTATTAGAAAGTCATCAAAACCGTCTGGACGCAACCCGCGAGGAATGAATCAGATCTACACTCACTACAAAAGTAACAACCATAATAGCCACAGACTTCTGCTGCTGGTTTCCTATTATTGTCCCCTTGGGGTTCTTGTCCAATTGGGAGTAATAACCTACCTCCTTCCGTTTATGCCTGGTTTAAGTGACATTTGTTTTGCCTATTAATTCCGCCTCAATCCTTACTTGTACACGTTTGCAGAGATTATTTCAATTTACAGGAAGGAAAAACCCAATCGTCTAATTACTAAGGGAATTTCTCAAAAAGTAGAACTTAAATTGGGTAAAGCGGAAGATACTTCTCAGTAAAATCTATAAAGTGGCAATTTTGCTTTGTATCACTGTGGAAATGTAAATGTCAGATACAATCTTGTCAACATGATAAATAAAGAACATATGTATGCATAAAACATGTTATGAATCAGAACATTTGTAAATAATTTACGGATGTATATGTATCCGACCTGAATGACCTTGGCATTTTTGCAGCTATTGAATTACTAAATAATGGATTTGTGACACACGCTATGCTGAAGCCCGCCTCGTGAAAATAAAATACACAGAAGATACAAGAGATGGCATGGTGGACTTAGATTTTAAACGATATTTTTCCTCTATACGATTGGATATTCATACGTAGTGGTATATAAAATAATGTTTCAGACTTCCAACACTACATTTTCACTAATTCGACTAGTTCCGTCACAGATGGTGATCCGTGAAACCTTATGTCGACAGACGGGACCTAGAGTGCCCTGCATTAATAAATCACTTTCCCAAAGCCTTTTAAATGAAATCCACCATGATAGACGGCTTCAAAAACATCAACAATAAAAAAAATAAAAACGGACGGACACTTTTTGTTCAGAATAAAAGTAGGGGCACGACATTAATTTTAATTATGCGTACGCTAATTAGCTTCTGCATTTTTCCTACGGCGTGATTCACCTACTAGACTTGTTCTGATTGCTTATAATTTGGATAGCGATGAACTAACCATATTAAGCCTAAATATAAACATATCTTATGCCATTTTTATATTTAAAATAACCGCCAGCACTTGTTTGTTAACATGTAATTCTATTACCTTTGCTGTCCCATTATTGAAAAATTCAGCATTCGGATTGGTCAGAAAAACTTTCAAATAATGGGCTCGGCTGCGCCTCGCCCATTATTAGTTTTTCTGACCTCGGACACATTATTCACTCATAAATGACACTGCAAACCCTTTATTTCTTAAAATATATAGTGTAGGCTAGTATGTCAAAATACAGTGTCAAATAGCGGTAACATTTTTGGTCGCATTTTAGTAGCTGGATTAAAGAAAAATAGCTACAAGTTACGATTTTCAAACGACACGCGTTTAGTCCTTTTTGGAACAAAAACAGATTTAATTTTTACATTGATAACGGTCATAGCAAAATTTCATATGTACAGGTCAAAAATTGTAAGAACTTTACCCAGTATTGATGCTGTAAAACATTATTATTACAACGTTAGTAAATACCGGGCTGTTTGTTATGGTAATCTGCCCAATTTCGTAAATAAGTGGCAAGTCTGGCGTAACTTACTTGTACATTGATATTAATAGATGAATTATCTGTAAGAATAAGTGAACTCCATGTATATTTGTTCAAAGTGTATTTTGTTTAATGTATGTAAGAATGATTGTTCATGTAAAACACTATGTACTTTGAGCCACATGTGCTAGCTCTTATATCTGTCAAATAAAAAAAAAATACAGCCGCCGTATTTTTTTTCTGTTAAAAGCAAAATTCCACTTGATTCTTTGTCTTTTGGGTGTAACATGTTGGAAAAAACGTTTTGGGGTGTCAAATCCAAGATGGCCGCCAAAATACACAATTTCCATTATAATTGGTATTCTGAACGGAATATGAGATCCAAATTTACGACAATACCCATATTTTCAATACCAAAGAGTTCAAAAAACAGCTAAATTCAATATGGCAGTCACATTAAACAAATAAAAACTTACGGTGTACCTGGTATCCAAGATGGCGTCCAAAATGGCCGCCAAAAAGCTATGTTATGAATATAAACGCTACATCAACACCAAGATGAGAATAGGATTCAGATTCATGGGTGTATGTATATCTTGTGGTACTAGGAACCCACATCTGACATTTTTTGTTCCTTCACATCCAAGATGGCGGCCAATGTTGCCGCCGAAAGCGCTATTAACAGCAAAAAACTGGTAATTTAAGACAAACTAACCTGCTTATGGGGAAGTCCACTGTATTTAATACTTGAATACAGAAATACTTGAAGACAGAGGAAACGAATTCCAACTGTTCTGTTTTGCTAACATGCTTTGAATCCAAGATGACGGCCACCGTAAGTATACTGATAATAGTAAAATCGAAAATGATTTTTCACATGGATCCATGTCATCATCATAATTTTATAAACAAAATAAACACTTCGATGCATCCTTTGGAACCAAAGGAACTCATATTTACGATTTATATTTAAAAAAACATACTTCAAAATTAAGATGGCAGATAATTTGGCTGGTATAAGCACTACCAGAAAATCAACAGCAAAAAAATGGTGATTTTTCTTACCTACATTATGTTATACGCATTCGGAAATTTGAAATACACATGAGCAACTATAGATAACTCTTTGACACAAGAAACTCATTCTACCATTAAATTGTTACTAATATGAATAAAAAGCAAGATACACGATATATAAAATTATTTTTTGATATAATATACGAACATTGGAATTTTGATAAAAAACTCCAATATATTTGTATACGCAAGATATATACTTTTACTATTTTGTTATTTTTGTAAGATGGCGTCCACCGTAAGTATACTGATAATAGTAAAATCTAAAATGATTTTTCACATGGATCCATGTCATCATCATAATTTTATAAACAAAATAAACACTTCGATGCATCCTTTGGAACCAAAGGAACTCATATTTACGATTTATATTTAAAAAAACATACTTCAAAATTAAGATGGCAGATAATTTGGCTGGTATAAGCACTACCAGAAAATCAGCAGCAAAAATGGTGATTTTTCTTACCTACATTATGTTATACGCATTCGGAAATTTGAAATACACATGAAGCAACTATAGATAACTCTTTGACACAAGAAACTCATTCTACCATTTAAGATGGCAGCTAATTTGGCTATTATAGGGACTATCAAAAATTAATAGCAAAAAAAGGCGATTGTTCATACCTACATAATGTTATACGCATTCGGAAATATAAATACAAATGAAGCAACTATAGATAACTCTTTGACACAAGAAACTCATTCTACCATTTAAATTGTTACTAATATGAATAAAAAGCAAGATACCAGCTAATGAGTTTTTTGTGTCCAAAAGTTTATAGAACTTTGCTTCATTTATATTATGTTAAGAAAAAATCCAGTGATGGCTACTGATGGTGACAATGGCCATATTAGTGACCATCTTGGATTTAAGGCATGTTAATTACAACTTACTTGGTAGGGGTTTCATGTGTCCAAAAGTTTGTATCTAGTTGCTTCTATACTAATCTGTACAATATATATTTAGGTATATTATTGAAAAATTGCCACATTTGTGTTTGAAGAATGTTAAAAATTTAAAATGGTAGATATGGTTTCTCATGTTTAAAAGTATGTTTAGTTGCTTCATTTATATTTTCATCAAAATTTCTTGATGCGTATAACACATTGTATTTTGATTATGCATGTATGCAGTCGTAATTTTGTCACAACTTTGAGATTTGAAGCGTGTTAAACATTTATAATAATAATAAAGAAAAAAATACCCCTTACGTCCCTAGAGGGGAAAATGACTACCAACCTGACGATCACCGCAAGAAAGGGAGGTAGCGCAATTTGTCTTGTTAGATCCTGGAGCAATTTCAACCTAAACACAAGGCAAAGGGTTCGCTCCGTGATTTTTGAAAAATGGGAAAATGGCATATTGGGATTTAAGGGATATAGAGTTGCTTCATTTATAGTTTTATTAAAATTTCCTATCATGCATAACATATGTATACATGAAAAATTACCCGTTTAGGCTATTGATAGTGATTACAATGGCCGTATTAGCCGCCAGGTTCGATTTGAATTATGTTACCAAAGCAAAAATAATATGAGTTCCTTGTGTTCAAAAGGATAGATGTTTATTTATGTTTTGATTACAATATCATAATACCATGGATCACATGGCTGTATGAAATCTATGCACTATTTTAGAGTCAGTTCTTACGGTTTCATTTGCATTTTCATTCAAATTTCTTATGTGTATAACATTGTGTAGGTATATACATACATACATACATACATACATACATACATACATACATACATACATACATACATACATACATACATACATACATACATGTGTTTTTAACAGTTTCCTGAAAATGTTAACTGATGGTGCATCCCTGATGTGCTGTGGAAGGCTGTTCCAAGTTTTGGAAGCAATTACAGGCAATCTGCGTTCCCCAGCCAAAGAATTAATTTTGGGAACCACAAGACGTGATGTGTCAGCAGATGATTTAAGTGGCCGACCCGGAACATAGTAAGAAAACAGTTGAGTTATGTATGCAGGTGATTCATCATGCAATGCTTTATAAACATATAATAAGATCTTGAAAGTCACTCTTTGGGCTACTGGAAGCCAGTGCAACGTTGTTAACAAGGGTTCGGCTTCAGTCCGGCGATCCAATGCAAAAATCACCCTTGCGGCACTGTTTTGTAAGCGTTGTAAGCGATTCATATTTTTAGATGATAGGTGAGTGAAAAGTGCAAAAAAAAAAAAAAAAAAAAAACTCTTTGACACAAGAAACTCATTCTACCATTTAAATTGTTACTAATATGAATAAAAAGCAAGATACCCGCTAATATAAAACTTATTTTTTGATAATATACGAACATTGGAAATTTTGATAAAAACTCCAATATATTTGTATACGCAAGATATATACTTTTACTAATTTTGTTATTTTTGTAAGATGGCGTCCACCGTAATACTTAAGTTTTGGGAACCACAAGACGTGATGTGTCAGCAGATGATTTAAGTGGCCGACCCGGAACATAGTAAGAAAACAGTTGAGTTATGTATGCAGGTGATGCATCATGCAATGCTTTATAAACATATAATAAGATCTTGAAAGTCACTCTTTGGGCTACTGGAAGCCAGTGCAACGTTGTTAACAAGGGTTTGGCTTCAGTCCGGCGATCCAATGCAAAAATCACCCTTGCGGCACTGTTTTGTAAGCGTTGTAAGCGATTCATATTTTTAGATGATAGGTGAGTGAAAAGTGCATTACAGTAATCCAGGCGTGACAGTACAAGTGCACGTACTGCATGGTGGCAAGTGTCAGAATCAATGAATCTTCAGATTCTCCAGATGTTCTTGATGTGGAACAAAATAGAACGGCGCAGGTTATCAACATGAGAAATGAGTGACATTGTGCTATCAAAATAAACTCCAAGATTTCTGATAACTGGGGAAGGCTTGATATTAATTGAGCCCATTTTAAGTGTAATGTCAGTAAGCGGCTGAAGTTTCCTGATGTTGTAGGCAGACCCAGCTATGAAAAACTCAGTTTTTGCATCATTCAGTTTCAGATAGTTCACAGCCATCCAGTTCCTAACTTCAGTGATACAGTCGGATATCTTGTTGAGTGATCTTTGCATGTCCCCTGGAATCCGTGGGTTAAAAGAAACATATAATTGGCAGTCGTCAGCATAAATGTGATAATTGACAGCGTGATTCTTAATGATATCTCCAATGGGAACAATGTAAGTGGAAAATTGAAGTGGTCCTTGAACAGAGCCTTGTGGCAAACCAAAATCCATCATGATAGGGTCAGATAGTTGCCCATTAATGTTTACTTGAGAAGACCAACCTTTTAGATAAGATCTGACCCATTCTAATGCAGCACCAGTGATGGCAAAACGATATTGAAGATTTAGGAGAATCGTATGATCTACAGTGTCGAATGCGGCACTGAGATCTAACAGTACCACAAAGACCACTCTCCTTGAGTCAATCTCACTGACGATATCATCACTCACTTTAATTAAAGCACTCTCAGTACTATGCTTCGGACGATAGGCAGACTGTAATGGGTCTGAAAGATTATTACTGTTCATGTGATCAACCAGCTGCAGAGCTACACATTTCTCAATCAGTTTACTTGTAAAATTCAGATTACTGACTGGTCTGTAATTCTTTAGCTCATCCTTATCTAGAGATGGTTTCTTAAGCAGAGGTGTTACAATTGCTTTATGAGCTAGAGAAGGAAAACACCCTGTCTGTAAAGAAGCATTAACAATGGTTGTTAAAGCAGGTAAATTTGAGTCCAAATGCTGTTTCATAAACCAAGTAGGTTGAGAATCAAGAATACAAGAAGCATTAGATGATTTTGAAATAACTATGCGGACCTCATCTTCAGTCATAACATGAAACTGTGTGAGAGGTCTACAGAGAGGAGAACAAGTGTCAACAAACTGAGAAGCATCTATATTGGTACAATTAGACTCAAGTTCAACACGAATTTTACATATTTTACTCTTGAAAAATTGACCAAATTTGTTACCCATGTCTTTTAGGTTTGTGTGGGCAGGCAGCGGCCTAGCCTGATTGTTCAAAAGATTATTTACAGTACGAAAATAGTCTTAGTATTGGCACCACATAATTTATCAGAATAGTATGATTGTTTAGCTTCAATGATACATTTGGATACATATTTTCTGGCAGTCACATAATTTTGGCGATCAGTTGTTAACCTTGACTTCCGCCATTTTCTTTCAGCCCTATGACGTTCTTGGCGAGCTAAGTGAATGCTCTGGTTGTACCACGCTTGTCTATTTCTGATGGTATGAGTTCGGATTACAACAGGAGCGAATGCATCAAGACATTCAGTTATTGTGGAGTGTACCAATTGAACACTATTAACATCAGGGATTGGGTTTAATGATCCTGCCATAGTTTGTGCGAAAGCAAACTATCAATCGATTTGTAGTTTCTAAAAGTGTGAGTAACTCGCTGGGGCGGTTGTTTATTCAAATTTACATTGAAATGAATACAATGGTGATAAATTAAAAGATTTTTGGTTTTTTTCAAAATGTTCTGAATGAAATTGTCCACAGGACTACACCAAACGTGTCAACAATTGGCGGCCATGTGTGGTAGTTGGTTTGTCCACATATTGATGAAGATTTGCTGAAGCAATTGTATATTTCCTTACATCAGGTCTATCTTGATCTTCCCAGTAAACATTAAAAATCACCACAACGAGTAACCTTCCTGGTAATAACCCAATATCATCCATAAAACTATCAAATTCAAGAAAGAATCAGATTGTTTAAACCATTTTCAGAGAGGGAGGGGCCGGTACATATAACACAAACTGTTCGGTGGCCATGTTGGCAGTGATACATACATGTTACAGGTATAGATAAAAATGCACAGTTTTGGCTCTTGATGTGTTACAAGGGTCTTATTATGCCGCATCTTGGAGTTGAAGGGTCTAAAAACGAAGTATAGACAAGAGCTCATGTGTAGTTCTTCATTTATATTTTCATTCGAATTTCCTGATGCATATAACATATAATTATACGTAGGTATTATGAAGATCGCCAGTTTGGGCTATTGATAGATTAAGAAGTGTTTTAAATACGCAATTGTCATTTTGACACTATCTTGGATTTGAACAGGTAAACAAAGCAATGGTTGTTTTCAGTGTCCCAACGTATACATTTATTTGTAAAATATTTTCTAAAACTTTTCAAATTTATGAATTTTTTTTTAATTCCATTCCTAATGTGTATAGCATAAAATAATAGGTGTATGAAAAATCACCAAATTCATCAATTGCAAGGCTTACAGAAGTCTATTATATTACCCACCATTTGTGGATTTGAGGTATGTTTTCTAACCATAAATGATAAATGAGTTCCATTGGTCAAATTATACATCAAGGTGTTTTTTTTATTGGTCTCAAAATTAATTGTTATGGAACATTGATCTTGTGAAAAAATATACACAATTTACTATTATCAGTGCTTCCGGTGGCCGTCATCTGATTCAAAACGCGTTAGCAACACAGAAATGTTTGGACTTAATTTCTTCTGTCAGAGTATTAAATGTAATGGTTCTGCCCGCAAATGTATAATATAAAATGTCAGATGTGGGTTTCCTAGCACCACAAGATTAATAAACCCATTAATTTGAATCCTATTCATATTGATTGGTGTTAATGCATCGTTTTAATTCATAACATAGCTTTTTGGCGCCATTTTGGACGCCATCTTTGACCTTGTTTAATGTAATTGCCATATTGATTTAGCTGTTTTTGAACTCTTTGGTATCGACAATATGGGTATTGTCGTCAATTTAGACCTCATACTGCCTTCAGAATACTAATTTAATGGATTTATGTATTTTGGCGGCCCTGATTTTGACACCCTAAGACGGTTTTTGAAAAAAAATCCAGATATTTTTTCCACATGTTACACTCCAAAACACAATGAATCCAGAGGAATTTTGCTTTTAACCGAAACCAAAACTATGAAAAATTACATAGTAGCCTAAACTAATACCATAATAGTCTCAGGCGCAAGCCTCCGTATCTCGCTTACAAAAATTTTGACCTACACGTCTGCTCTAATATTTTTGACCCCATACATGCATAGTGTATATGTTGGGGTATTGGATAAATAAAAATCCAAGATGGGCGTCCAAAATGGCCGCCTTTTTTCCCTAAAGCATTTTATGTATAACTTTCGATTACAACCTCCAAAAATATTACCGTTCACGTCAATTTAAAAGCCAATAAAATTTCTACAAGATGATACAATTTGGGCATAGGTTAGGTTGTTTAGGGTAGAAAATAGTTAAAAAGTGTTTTTTTAAGCAGTTTTTTTGAAAAAAAGGACTTTTTTATATTTATATTGTCTTTAATATGGTCAAAACCGTTATACCAATGCATTCGATGTACCAAAAGCAAGTTATTCCGTAGCAGAGTTCATAAAGCAGTTATCTGAGATTTAAGCTTTTTAGTGCACTCTATAAAACCTATTCAGAGTAAGTCATTGAACAAAGCTAGAAATTTGAAAATGATATTACATGACATTTTGCAGTGGTGAATGAATATATGAATGAATGAATGAATGAATGAATGAATGAATGAATGAATGAATGAATGAATGAATGAATGATGATTGCTTCTTGTGATTTCATAATATTATTTTTTTCTTTAGCTACTGCCTTTATTCACACACACATAATAAAGAACAAAAATACATACAGACATATAGGAACTGACATCCCAGTGAAAGATATCTTTAGGTCTACATTAAAAAAATCGTACAGGTACATACATATGAGGCACCCGCACAGGGGCTAAAGATTAACCTGACCAAAATATATTCCCAAAACAACCCAAACGCACAGAGAACACTTAAAAAACACCTTATGAAAATCTAAAATGTCCAGGCAAACCAGACATGTTGTATTGTGTTCCCTGCATGCTGGGATGATGGGGGGGGGGATAAAATCCATCCAACATGATCCACCCCATGAAATGCACCTATAAACTGTTTAAGAAATATACAGCTGTGCACTACAAGTGGTCACTAAATACATGTAAAGACCAATTCTCAGCCCAATCCTTTTTGGGGCACACACACCTAGAAAGCCCCATCTCCAAATTGTGCACAGTTCTTGGCACCTGCCATATAAAATCTTTTACATCAATTTGATGCTTCCATGTATGCATATACAAAAATGCATAGATCACTTTTACATTAATCCAAAAAATTCCCCAAAATGGCCGAAAAATATCCCTATCATATAGTACGAAATCCCTCGGCTCAGTGCGCCGAGCCGTACAATTATTGCATCAAAAAAGCTATCCTGACCCTATTTTAAAAGACTCCCATTTATGATAATGGACTGGTAGTTTTTTTTAAAGCAATTATTTCTTCCAGTTTGATGTACATATCAATATTATTATCTAGGAGTGCATTTTTGCAATTTACACTTATATATGAATTGCTTGGCTAGCAATATGACATAGTTGATTGCAAGTGGAGGGTTACATACATTATTTGAAAACCAAAAATGATATTTTCCACACTGTAACTAATGTCACATTGAGTTTTTTCTTTTATCCAAGACAACACCTGTATCCAAAAGGATTAGAAGATCCTACAATGAAAGAATAAGTGCTCAAGAGTCTCGATATCATCGCCACAAAAGTTAGTCATTAGAGTCTATAGCACCAATTTAAAAAAAAATAATTTGTAGCAATAATTCTGTGGAGAAATTTGAAATGAAAGTTCCTAGTTTGTGAGTCTATTGCGCATCTATAAGCCACGATTAAGATATTTGACCAATTTTGATTCTACTTTTGAATTAAATTTTCCCATTTCTCGATAATTCTGTTTGGATGAGTGGCGGTAATATCAAGAAACTTGTTTTTTTGTATTCTTACTCCCCAATATAGCAAAACAATTGGTCGATACCGAAACAATCCAAAAATAAGCCGGTAATAAATGAGCCCGATAAGCAGATTGGGTGGAAGATTGGTGGTAATTTTGTGGCCCTCGAGTCCTGTAGGTCAAAAGATTTTTATGATATATTTGTTAAGAAGAGTAGTGCTTCTCCAGTTAGTAGTTTTAAACTTAAGCAGGGTTATGGCCTAAATGATTTGCAGTGTAAAAGAATATATTTACTTCCTTTCCAAATCACATTGGATTCTAAGACGCGTTGGCTGCAATATCGTATTATTCATGATATCCTTCCCACAAATTTATGGTTATATCGGGTAGGCCTTAGGAATGATGATGTGTGCTCTTTTTGTGATCAGAGAGGTACTTTATTGCACTTGTTCACAGAGTGCAATGTAATAAATCAATTTTGGAAGGATATTACTGAAAAATATGATTTTCTTCCTGAAATTGGGGCGTTTGAAAAGATGTATGGTACAAAAGAGGAATATGATAACGAAATGTTAGTAAATCAGCTGTTATTAATTGCTAAAAGATGCATTTTTAGTTGTAGTTGTAGGAAACAAGTTCCTTCAATGATTTACTTTGATAGAGTTTTGCACCATACTATAAAATTGGAGCGTTATTGTGCAGGCCGTAAAGGCAAGTTAGATCTTCATTATAGTAAATGGTCCTGTGTTTTGGATTATTTATAGTTTTGTCTCTTACATTTTATGTGTCGCTTGCCTTAAGGCAGGATGACACATGAGTATCACTGTGTCCATTTCTGATGTCTGTCTTCTATTGCTGTGAAAGGGGGTTATTTATCTGTAATATCTACATGCTTTGATGGATTTAAACCAAATTTCTTTCATTGGTGTAACCTGGCATCCCCCTTGGTGATGAGGTCAAAGGTCACATATTAAGGTCAAAGGTCACATATTAGGGTCAAAGGTCACATATTAAGGTCAAAGGTCACATATTAAGGTCAACGGTCACATATTAAGGTCAAAGGTCACATATTAAGGTCAAAGGTCATATATTAAGGTTAAAGGTCATTGAGTGGTAAAATAGGTTGTAGATGTAAAATTGACCTCTGCTGAAAGCTAGTTCAGTCAGTGTAATATGTAATCCCTCATTTGTTATGGTCAAGGGTCGTATGCTAAGGTCATATACCAAGGTCAAAGGTTGCATGCCAAGGTCGATGGGTTAGGCGTGGTCAGGTGGTGGGGTGGGCTGAAAATGTGAAATTGACCTCATCTGTAAAGTTAATGTTCATTTAAAACCAAGTCTGGTTTATGGAGTTCACATGCAAATCCTTTTTTGCTTAATGAGGTCAATGGTCACATGTCAAGGTCAAAGGTCACGTGAGGCCTATCATTCACAAACCACGATGGCGGGAGACTCGGGCGGTATGAGGACAGATGTACTTTTTCTTTAATAAATTTATATTTGATCTGATTGAGTTCATTTTGTCAAAAGTTCATAATGAGGTACTAGTAGTTGGTATGTACCGTCTAAATTGATATGTTCACAATTGATTGCCTTATATGTATAGATATTTTTGTCGTACTTGTTAGAGGGATTAAAGGTGCAATTTTGTGAATATAGCTTTCCCCTAGATTAGTGGTAATGTGCCAATTATTAAATTTTCTCATTTACTCATTGCAGTGCGATACCAAATTATCCGAGGTTCTGGTGTTTTTCATTGGTTTGTTTACGATCACTATAATCATGAATTGCATCTTTAAAATTTTAATGTACTTGTATATTTAAATGTCCCTCTGTCTTATATTGGTGTGGTGCTCTTGTGCTCTTGTGGGGTCAGTGTTTTGGTGGTGTGTGTGCGGGTGGGTGAGAGTGTTTTTGATGTTTTTTGTAATTTGTATGTTCTTATGTTGGAAAATGAATAAAAGAATTTGAAATACAAAAAAAAAAGAAACAATCCAGGGTTCAGCATGAACATGTAATTTAATGCTATCTTTCCATTCTCTAAGAATGGCAGATAAGAGTTTGTAATACTGGAACCAGTTTATATTGCTAGATAATTTCTCCTGCAGCTTTTTAACATTAACAAATTCACAATTATCCGACATGACGTCTTTTATATACACAATACCAGATCTAAACCGATATTTCACAATATCTTTTACAAAAGGGTTCTCAGTGTTCTGAAAATTACATTTAAATAGCAGATCAACGCCAAAAGCCTGAATTGAATTTATGAACAGCAATTTCCAATTAGCATCATTGGATTTATCATAAAACCATTTGGTCCAGGCAATTTTAAGAACATTACAACATTATCTGCAATCCGGCATACTTAAACCTCCCTTTGAATAGGGTAGGATCATAGTCATTCTCTTAATCTTATCTGAAGCACCATTCCACAAAAATATATACAAAATACTATCAAGCTCCTTAAAATTGCTCTGGAGGGTTTGGAAATACTGAAAAAGGATATACAAGTTTAGACACAGCAACAGTTTTGATCAAAGTGATCTTACCCAACAGGGTAAGATTTCTCATCTTCCACATTTGTAGGGTTTATTTATATCAGCAAGTTGCTTATTGAAGTTAACATCAATCATATGTTTCATATCATGGAAGATATGCATGCCCAAATAAAACATGGAATCGTTTGACCAATTCATCTGTCTATTTTCACAATGAACAACATTTGAATTCCTCAAACTGCCGAACCTATAAATCGTACTTTTATTATAGCTTATATGCAAACCAGAAAATACTGAAAATTTATCCAAAAGCTCCAGTGTTTCCTGTAAAGAGTAACGTGTACCATCCAAATACATAATGGTGTCATCTGCATTAGGACGTATTCTACTACATAATCTTTTAAATCACCACTGATGCACGAAGACACTTTATGAACCTTTATTTTCCTTGATACACGGATTGAATTCAATAAAAAGTTCTGAACATATCAAAAAAGCAAGGCGACAAACCGCAACCTTGACGAAGACCGTTCTGCACCTCACCGACCTCGCGTTTGGTTAAGATGCGCCGATGGCCCCCTTGTGTATTTATCATAAAATCAAAATATGGCGAAGAATTTAGCGACCACATAAATATTTTAGATCCAAACATCAAATTACGATTGAGGAGAAGAATTACAATGAACTTCCCTTTCTTGATGCCTTGGTGAGTCGTATTGATTATAGAAGTTTTAAATTGTATGTATATTTTACTGTTTTTATCATTATGTATGTGTACGTTTGTACCTAAAATCTTTTGTTCAGTTTATTTTGAGGTAGGGTAGGGTCCCGCTTTGTGGGCCTGCGTGCCTGTTAGGGGTCACCCTTTTGCACCACAAATCGGTTTTGAATGTTCTTGTAAGTGCAATAAAGGTAATAAATACATAAAATAAAAAATAATTCGCAAAGCTTAAAGACAACATCAGTGATCCACCCGACGGATTCCAAATATTTTAAATTTGCAGGGATAGTTTAAAAGTGAATAATAAGTTTGTAAGAATTCTCGTTTTTTTTTCAAGCGAACAATTTATAGAAAAGAAGAAAACACAGTAATCCAAAGATATGAATCCATTCAATTACAATTTGTGATGCCGTTGAGTGTCCGTACGGACATTAATGACTAAATACCTGATCTTGTCCTTATCAGATTGCTTTTGGTCCTATACCTTGTGGGGTTTTTAGGTGATCCTAAACTTGGTTACGACATGCAAACATCTGATTGTTTGATTTTCTGGTTGAACAAATCCACTAAAATGGCGGTTTTTTGTTTATATCTTGGGAATGAAATGGATTTGGAGGCTTCAAATTTCAGGACGACAATGAGAAAAATCGTGCCTTCATCTGAAATAAAGTCAAATCGATACTACCGGTACTTCCGGGTAAATCAGGTTGGTCCCAAAGACGATCGGAACACGCACCTTTAATTCTTAAATAAATCATTAATTTCTGTGTGTTATTTTTTTTTTGTACATTCTCAATTCGGAATCCCTATATTCGTCTGATTAATCAAAATAAATATTGTTATAAACATTCAAATCATTAGTGTAATCCGATTAAAAAAGCAGGCAAATTCGTCTCGATATGTGTTCTGCAACAAATCAAATGCAAATTTAGAGAATGGTGTATCCCTCAGAAAATCTCCTCGTGTCCTGTGAAGTTTTGGAAGTTGAGCCCAAGAATTCTCATGAAAAGAAAAGAACAAGAAACCAGGAACTAATCGGGGATAAAGGACTGGGACATTGATTGTATTTGGTAACCTAATGACGTTATCCCCTGATGATTTGACGTCATATCACAAGATATCCAGTCTATCGACAGAAACACATGCTGGTCGGGGCGATATTTAAGATTTTAGTGATGTATCGTCCCCGCATCACATACTGTCGTATTTCACATTTTTGAGTTTTTTGCGAAATTCGCCTAATTACTTAGTTCATCGAGTTTCTTGTGCCATCCCCAAAGTTTCAAAATGTGAGAATACCTGATTAATTAGTTATAATTATATATTTTTGTCATTTTCCCCAAAATCATCATACCGTATTTCACATACTGTCGTATTTTAAAATCGCCATCATTTACACGTGTTTTATATAGGGTTGTATTTTGCCGATCCCAAAATAAACGATTTCACTTTCAGACCTATTTTGACGTATTTCCAATCGATCTTTCGTAAACAGCTTTTCACTACGATCATTTACTACATTGAAAAACAGAACGGCGTAATACGCGTCGTATTTTGCAATATACAATTATTTGTGTTTTCACATACAACTTATAACTTTGTAGCCAATTAAGATAAGCTAATTGTAGTTTAAATTAGTATTTATTTGTTTCTATTGGACTTTAAAATTTTTCTTGCAACATTAAAGTCTAGATGTTTTCTTTTATGCTTCGTTTTACCGTATAGACATACTGTCGCGGTAGATTTTGAAGTGCGATTTTCTCGGAAAACTTGTTTTGTAAAATACGCACAGTATGTGATGTGGGCGACGGTATGTAGTTTTATTCCTAAAATGTACTTTCAGTTTCAGGGGAAAAATCAATACTTAGAATTTAAATAACGAGTTTTGCTACAACTTACTTTAGAGCAACTACTGGTTAATATTGGCCTCATGGTAATATATAACAACTAAGACTATATTTTTCTACCGTGATTCAGTTGCATCTCTAAATAATCAGTGGTCCTGGGTGTTTAAGTTCATCTTTTGAACATGAGGGAACGGTATTATAACAAGACTGCCTCCAGTATTGAGTATACATACATACAGAATGTTAAAGTAGATTCAAACCCATTGTGTCACCTTCGAGTACTTTTCCGAAGGTATGAGCATTTAATGAGGGAGTCCGTGGCGTACCCCAGGGCTCTGTCTTAGGAACCAACCTCTTCTGGTTTTATATTCTGATATAGCTATGATGTGAGTTTCGACCTTCGTCTATTTGCGGATGATTCCATCTTGTATAGGGACATAAAAATACCGATGACCAGACCCAACTTCAAATCCTTCAAAACAAGTCTTCAATGTGGGCCGACCAGTGGCAAATGTGCTTCAATGCATCCAAATGTGAGTTTCTACAAATAACCCGTAAAACCAAACCACGAAAAGCATACCTACACTGTTAACGGACAAAACATCTACTGAAACGACAAAGCCACAATACTTAAGTAAACATGCAACACACAACCTTGATTGGAAAGATCACGTCCAGAGCATAACATCTGCTGCCTAGTACACTGGGTGTCTTACGGAGGAATATGTCATCCTGTCCAGAGACGTGAAGGAATGTGCTTACAAGGCCGTATGGTACGAGACCCTAAGTTTGGAATACCTCGCAGCCATTGTGGAGCCCTAGGCTATGGACAATGAACGCCCTCTGGAAAGCAGTACAACGACAGTCGGGCTCGATTTGTCACCCATAATCATACACGGGACACCAGCGTCCTGAAATGCTACAAGAATTCCATTGGGACTCACTCGCCACTCGCAGATTATTACATCAGTGCTCCCTGGTTTTATAAAATCAAATTTGGATTGGTGAATTTCCTTTCCAAGTTTTGTCATTCCAATCAAAACGTCCAGGTAGAACTTCCAACAAATTACTGCTACAGGTCTACAAGCCAGAGTGAATTCCTTTAAATATTCCTACTTTGTGCGCACTATACCAGTTTGGAATCGACTTCCAGTGCCGTGGTCTCAGCTCTGTCAACAATCCACCAGTTCCAGGACCTTGCTCTTCCAGTTATTATGGACTGCACCCAAACAACCAACCCATGTCAACATTTAAATTTGACTTTGTTTTTATTTGCACGTTATTGCACCTTTGTATATATTTGTTTGAGTACAGTTTGCAATTTGCACGATTCACAGCACGAGACTCCTTGGATAAGCAAGCTGCTTTTTCTGGAGGTTACGATTCAGAATCAAGATGTGGAAAATAAAAATTCCACGCTATTGAACAGACGCGCTTGAAACACATGCAGTCCGACAGCAGAACAATCAATTCTCTGCTCAATGAAAGCATCAAGTCACATAACCAGTTATAGCTGCATTAACTCTCAAACTCTGACTATCGTAGTTTGATTCAATAGTATTCATGTACCAGGTGAGTTGATGTTTTAATTTTTGAGCGTTTGCAGTTTGAATACGAAGGAATAAAAGTCTTTGCACTATGTAAGATGATGTTAAAAAACATAATGGGTCAGATTATTTTAGTTCAGTCATTTAACGTTAAATCGGCCACATATTCTTGCCTCCTCTCCCAACTAATCGACGCTGTCCAAAACCTTTCCTTGGTGACACGATGGTTTAAATCTACTATGTAACAACTTCTTACCATGGTGTTGTAACAAACACGGTTTGTACCGGGAGGAGGTTTATCCACCTCCATCGGGAATTCGTTATAATTCTTCAAGTTTTAGAGCGAAAATCCATTAAGTAATCCTTATCCATTAATTTTTCAATAAAACGGTCAATTGCTTGTCTTCTACTTAATAATTCTTCTCCCGGAATATTGTGTAAGCTTCGAAATACTATGCTTCACGGCTTGGCCCATCTTGATTTTTCAAAAAAATTCGCATTACGTTTGCTTTGAAACATAGAGGCATTTTCTATTCTTTAATTTTGTTTTGCCACAAGAATTCCTTTAATATTATCTCTCATATAATACAATTAAGGCTTATCTTGACTTCCGCTTCATATTTTTTGAAAAAGTGATCGAGTCGCATGTAACACGAACCTCTGTGGCAAAAATAACGTTATTGTATTGTTGGAATCAATTTTACTTCTTTGGGTTAGCTGCATAATAAACTTCAATATGTTGATTAACATAACCCAATAATTCAAATAGCCTTAACAAATCTAAATACAAGTAGCTAAAACCCATTATTTGTGAGATGTGGACCTATTTGCAGAGCCTATGACAAAGCGAAACACTCAATCCGCGTGCACGCAAGGATCAATTAAACTCGCCGATCTAACCCCCGCAGCCGCGTTCAAGTGCTGTAAGCCTCCTACAACTAACACGGGGTCCCGTCTTCTC